>OZ030014.1:20345000-20510000 GCA_964023405.1 Apodemus agrarius | reverse complement strand
CTGTTTCTTCGTTTTACATAAACTTCAACTAGCTTTAATAAATAAGCAGGTCTCAGCCAGGGCAGCTGCCTCAGAGATTGGGAATTCTGATAGAGAGCGGGCCTTGTGGACAGCACCACACAATAAGAAGAAATGAATGTCCCTCTCTGGGAGGCAGAGGGGACCCCACCCACCTGGAAATGAGTAGGCTAGAGGAACAAAGCCATAGGAAGAGAGCCTGGTCAAGGTCCAACCAGAGACTCTCCAGCAAGCTGAGAGAGGGCAAAGTAAGAAAGACTTTACTGAAATAACACAGGTAAGGGATTGAGAGATAGCCCAGCGGGCTACAGCCTCACAAGTCTGAGGACTGGAGTTTGGATCCTGGAACTCGTGTAGTAAGAGAGGCAGACCTGGTACCTACCTGTAATGTCAGCGTGAGGGACAGATCTCCAGCGAACTCTGGGTTCAGTGAGAGACCATGTTTCCTTAAATAGAGTGACAGATTATGGAGAAAGACACTAGTATCAATTTTGAGCCTCTTCAGGGTCCTATATAGCTCCCCTATATAGGGTCCTATATACACTTACAAACACCCAAAAGAAAACAGATTAAAAATTTAATGAGTCAAAGACGTGAAAATAATTCAAGGAAGAAAACCTCAAAACTATTAGGCACCACGATTTACGGAGATGATTGGCCCACCTGACTCTTGAGTGCGGGTGTTGTCCGACACATGTATCCTCCGAGACGAAACCGGAAGCAGGGCATCTTGTTTTGCTGGACAGGGCCGAGGGTCCTGTTGCTCCTGAGGAGTGCTCGGGTTCAGGATGCCTGTGCACGTGTGACAGTGGTGTGGATACACCTCCTCTCTCGGTCTGTGATCACAGTAATTCACTCTCCGTTTGTTTATGGAAAAGAATGTGCTGTGTTCTCCCTGAGCTATTCAATCCCATACTATTAATCCCAGAGATCGAGGGCAAACAAGGAAAAGGTTTGAGGTCAGAGCGTATCAGACTTTCCCTTGGCGAGTGAGGGCGCTGACCCGCACTGAGTAGCATCAATGGCACTAACGATGTAGTCTACCTTCACGGGTGGTTGTGAGACTCGTAGGCCACTATGCTGCGGATGTGGACAAGAGAGGGAGGCACGCAATGACTTGTGATCGGGATAAGGATGCTGGCGGTGAGTTTGGCAGGGCACCCTTTATCTTTGCCGATCTCATTTGGGTTCCTCAGGAACTGCTGTTGAGGAGCTGCTTTCGTCCCGTTTAGCACATAAAGCAGTTAAATATGGGGAGGTTAATCACGTTGCTCAAGCTCATATAACCGCCAAGGCAAAAGAAGTGGGTTTATCCCTAGGTAGACTAGGCGGCAAGGCTCCGGTGAGCCCCCACACCTCTACCTCAGAATAGGCAGCTCTTTGCTGGATCCTGTGGCCACTAAAAGCCTCCACTGTGCTCTCAGAACAGCCCTCAAAGCCTCTACTGTGCCCTATAGCTCTTCTAAAAGCCTGCACTGTATTCCTATAGCAGCTTGCTGCATTTCTCTGGTGAAATTCCCCCACATCGTGGTTTTTTTTTTTTTCCTTCTTCTCAGCAAGGCTTAGCTTTGAGCCAGGCACACCCCTGGCTGGGCCTGGGCTCACAGGCTGCCTCTCTCCACCCCTTTCCTTTGCTTCAGCTTAAAGAGTTATTACATGCCTCCAATTCACTCTTTTTGCTTTTAGCCCTGAGAGGGGCAAGAAGGAGCAAGCTTGGGGTCAAAACTCAGAGTCCAAGAAGGATAGAGAGGGGGGTCTTGGGGAGTAGGCACTCCCCTCTAGCCCCTTCCCGGCGACTCTTATAAAGCAAAGAGAACCTACTGGGAAAATGAAGAATTTCTGGTAAGCCCACACCTCTGGAGGGAGATGGGTGAGGATTTTTGCAGTATTAGTAGCGTAAGGGGAGGCGAGAGACAGTGAGAACTAAGGAGAGAGACAGATGAGATTGTATAGCAAGTACGTAAGCATCTGAAATAGCAAAAGAAGAGGCAAAAGACAGAGATAAAAGAAAGCAGAGAGAAGGCGAGTATAGAAAGTGAGATAGTGTGAAATCAAGCCAGGAATGTGTTTATCTGAAGAAGAATTCCTAAATGCGTTTTAAAAATGTAAATAAAGGCAGTTAATATGCGCTGGGATTTGGTTGTCTCCATCAGCCAGATTTGGCAGGTTTAAAATATGAAAGTAGGATGGAATCCACCTGAAGAGATTCCTGTTTGGGTCATTTTTTCCCCCTCTCTCCTCTTCAGGAAAATTCCAGTTTTCTTCCTTGTATGCAGTTTTCTGGGACCCCGGGTATCTGCAACTCCTAAGCGTCACCCAAGTAAGAGCCGTGGCTTACGGAATGTGAAGTGTCTCTTGCCCCCGGAAGCAGGCAGGACTGGGATGGGGCTGGTTGTGTTGGGTGAAGGCTGTGCTTCCAATGGCCCTTCACACTCTCCGTCTTTGATTTGCAATGGGGGGGGCAGTGTTTGGATGGCTGGTCCTGTGCTCAATGTCGAGCCTGGAAAGGGAGTCTCAGCTATAAGCCGGCAGGCAGGAAGGACAGCTGTGCTTTCTCTAGGGAAGTAAATGGTTCTTCTTTTGGATGGTGAAGGTAAAAATTGAGTGAACACGTGGATGGATCGATGGATGGATGGATGGATAGATGGATGGATGGATGGATGGAATGGATGGATGGGTGGATGGATGGATAGAAGGATGGAATTTCCCAAGGGGTCAGGAGGATAAAAAGAAAATATTTAATGTACCTTTATGGGTAGGGCAAAACTCAGCTGTGTACTGAAGTTTTGTGTGTGTGTGTGTGTGTGTGTGTGTGTGTGTATGTGTGTGTGTGTGAAGTCTAAGAGTCTTAGCTGTAAGAACTCTCATCTTTGGTGGTGACAATTTCCCAAGAACTGCACTCGTCTGGCTCAACGATGACACTGTAACGTCATTGTAAATTCAGAGTTGGTGGTATTTAAGGAATATTTCTAGCCCAAACCACCAGAAGTTTTCCAAACAGGCTCTGACGCCATGCCATCCAGGACGCTGTGCAGCTCTGGTTCCAAATGGAACAAATCCCCAACTGCTGCAGGCAGGAACATTCCTCCACCATAAATCAGCTCTCTAGTTCCGTGCCTTGCATCCCTTCCCAGAGAAGCTGAAGGTGAATGGATTCTGACCACCGAGGCAGTGAGTTCAAGACAAATGAATAGCTTACAGGCAAGCTTGTATAACAGTGTGCTTTAAGCAGTTGCTTGGTGGTTGGTATTATTATTTTAATATTATTTAGTATCAGATAAATGAATCGTCGTCCTGTAGTGGAGGCATTGGATGACATGGTATTGCTTTTGCAGGATTTCCTGCCGATTCCGTTTCCAATGGTGGAAGTGAACTGTGTCCCAAGATCAGGATCGGGCAGGATGACTTACCAGGCAAGTAGCGCAGTATCATACCATAAATGCGAGCTCTCCAGAGCCGCATCATACCGGAAATGCGAGCTCTCCAGATATAGTTTGGAAAGGGATAGAACTGGTCTCATTTTCAGCCTCTCCGTTTTCTATTCCCTTTCTGTAGGCTTTGACCTGATCTCTCAGTTCCAAATTGAGAAGGCTGCATCTCGAAGGACTATCCAGAGGGTGGTGGGATCCACAGCATTGCAAGTGGCTTACAAGCTGGGAAGCAATGTAGACTTCAGGATCCCAACAAGGTAACCTGTCGGAAAGACTCTAATTACCTTCCTTAAGCGCGTTTAGAAATGTTTACAGCTATTCAATGTTAAAGTTTTTTTTTTAACTGTTTGTTATTTCTTGGATTATTTTATTTTAAGATAAAGGCCTTTGATTACAGCTCAGTGGTAGATCACTTATCCCCAATGTATTAGCCAATGGGTTAAATCACCAGAACTGCTAAAATAAAATAAAACCAAAACCAAAAAGAATGTGTTCACCTATCATCAATCATTAGCATCTGAATACCTCTCTTCATGTTAAGCTTGTAATTTATTTTCCATTCCAGAAATAAAAACACCTCTGAGACCATTATACATCAATTCAGGCCACGTTCTTAGAATTTTGCTTTCTGTTTTTCTGTAATTTGTCTGGTTTTGACTGAAAGGACTCTCTGTGAGCAGCACCAGCAGTGAAACATAAATTTAACTGGAAGCCACAGTGTGGTTTTGAAGGCTGACAGTGGAGCTGTTCAAGTGTCCTGGTGCTGAAATAGAACCACAAATGCGGTCGTAGCTCCTGGATGGGGCCAAACAAACTGGAAATGCTTGTAACAGAAACCCTGGCAGGGCCATGCGTACAGCTTTCCCTTGACTGCCTTCCTTTCCTAGACGTAATCCATACATTCTTCACAGCTGAAGTTCTGTGGTGTATGTGAGCTGAATGAGTTATGCCATTGTGATGAACACCCTTCACTGATCTAGGTCTAGGGTCCTAGATCACATCAGCATACCATGTGATCAACATGATTATTATATGCTTTTGGAGGTTTTTATTGTTAGTATAAGTTCATTGTACAAACTAACGGATTCATCATGGAGTTTTTATAAATGTATATCATGAACTCTCACTTCTCCTCCTGAAACATTTCTCATATGCTTTCATGTATCTGTGTGTATGTGTATGTGTATATATATATATATATATATATATATATATTTGTGAATGTAACATATAAAGTGCTTTAATGTACTGTGAAAATAGAACTAAAAGTCCTTTGGTAGATAAAAAAAACATAACCTTAATGGGCACTAAGATGCATAGGTAAAAACAATTAACTGCAGTAGTGAAAGAATAGCCCATAAAATTTGTGTATTTCTTGAATGCTTTTCCAGAATTTTATACAGTATTAAAACAGAAGGTAGAAATTGACATTTTAAGCTGTATGTATAGTTTAAGAATGGAGGGTTATAGTTTTCTTGAGTATTTAATAACATTACTATCAGCTTCCTCATAACATTGTTACAGAGGACATGGTTTCTCTTGTTCAGTATAGGAGGAAACAGTATCCTCAAAGGTTAGTTTACTCAGGGAAGCAAGTTTTCTCTGTTTAAAGACTTGGCGCTTGTTGGGTGAACTGAGAGCCGGGCAGCATAGTTTTCGAGGCAGTGGTGGTTCTGACCACTGAGCCAGGACCTTACTCACATCTGGAAAGATTAAAGTCATCCTTCTAGTCTTGATTCTGTTGATGTGATTGAAGGTTCCAACCAAGCAGCTTTTAGAAGGAAAGGGTTCATTTGCCTTACTCTTCTGGGTAGCAGTCCCAGGAAAATTAGGGCAGGAACTCTAACAAAACATCAGGCAGACATAATGGAGGAGTGCTGCGTCCCGGCTCATGCTTGGTGAGCTTTCTTACAGAGCTCAGCACCACCTCCCTAAGGAATGGTGATGCCCAGGGTGGGCAGGCTCTCCTGCATCAGTTAACAATCAAGACAATCCCCCACAGACATCGCTGTCAGGCTGATCTGATCTGTAGTCTCTCTGTTGAGAATCCCCCCCTCCTCAGGGGACTCTGAGCTATATCAAGTTGTCAGTTAAAGCCAACTAAGATAGTAGAAACTGGCTCTATTTATTCATTCATTCATCTCATTGCTTAGATGGTATTTTCACCTAAAGAAATACTAGCTGGCCTCTAAAATAAACTGTAGAATAATGCTCCCTTCTGATTTGAAGCACAACCAGGCTGGCATTAAACTTAGTTCAGAGACAAACTGAGAGGGGGTGGTGCAGTTCTCTATACCCCGTTCGTCATTTCTGATGGTTTCCTCTAAGTGCTGAGAGCCTTCAATTAAGTAATATGCAAAGGGCATAACTAAGTTATCAATCACTGGACTTACCAGGAATTGATGGAAGAAAGCAGGAAGTAGGAGAAAGGAAATGAAAAGGGTGGTAAGCCAGGGTGCTGAGTCATGTGACGTTCTGGTACATAATGAAGTCTTTTCTCTTTTCCCTGAGCAACGTTTATTTCGATCTTACCCGTTTTTAGGTTAGCTCACACTCCATTATGAAACTCTGTACTTGGTTTTATACGCAGTTCTCAGTCATTCTCCTCTTCTTCTGCCTCTCGCCCCCAACCCTGGCTGGTTTAAAGCAAGCTATTAAGGCTCAGATGTATCAGTTAAAACATAGGAGATAGAAGGGAGAACTATGTCATAAGGTTTCTTTATAGGGAAAATATTCATCTGCAGAGTGCTTAGACAAAGCCTGAACACTGGAGGCTGGATAAGTGTTCACTCTTAGTAGAAGAGCCTTTGCCTTAATGGCTTCTTTCTTTTTATTTATTTTAAAAAATATTTTAAATAGCATTTTTTTACATAATTTTCCTTTTCTTCTCCTACCAACTTATCCCGTTTCTTCTCTTCTCCCTCTCAAATCATGTCCTCTTATTCTTTAATTGCTATATACACAAACACACAGACACAGGCATACCCGTAAATGTCTAAATACAACCTCATGGATCCCTTTAATGTTGTTTGTTCACACACACACACACACACACACACACACACACACACACACACACACAGTTTTGCTACTTGGTAGCCAGTTAGGAAATTCTTCCTTGGGAAAGGTTGGTTCTCCATCTCTCTATAGTTATTGATTGTCTTCAGCGCTTTATCTAGCGTGGGGCCTTGTGAGATTTCTCCAATGCATGCTGGTGTGTCAACTAGCGTTGTCACTGGTCTTTAGGCAACCACATTGCTGAGGTGTCATGGGTGTAGCTTTAGAAGACACATCTCTTGGGAGTTATCCTGGTCCTCTGGCTCTTAGAATGTCCCCAGGCCCTCTTCTGTGAGGCCTGCTGAATCTTACATGTAGGGTTGCTTTGTAGATGTATACATTTTTTTTTTTTTACTCCACAGTCAATTGTTTGCATTGTGATTAGTTGTGAATTTCTGTTATGGCCTCTGCTTTATAAACAAGGCTTCTTTGATGAGGAATGAGCGCTACATTCATCTGTGGGTAGAAGGATATGTATTTTGAATACAATTAGAAAGTATACTGGCTAAGACAGTGTCAATAGTAAGTTCTCCTCAAGGTTCCATGACCTCACCGGCCATGGATGGTTTGCTGGGTTTACAGTACCAGGCACACATTCCCTCATATCAAGCAAGTCTTAAATCCCATTAGATGGTAATTGGTTGCTACCAATAGATGGTGTCATTATTGCACGTATGACATATTTTGCCATGCTGGTCATTGCTGTGGTCCACAGACATCAGAGCTATGCCGGACTATTGTCTGCTTTTCTCCAAAGCAGCTTGCACAGGGCATTGGAATACTGCAAGAGCTAGTCCTCGGGGAGTAGTAGGCTGCAGGTCAGACGCAGCTTGAGCCCTCCAGGTTCCATGTCTAAAATGTGTGTTGTCTTCAGCCATAGAGACGGGCCTTCAAATTCTTGAATGAAATGGAGAGCACTGGCAATACCTATATTGTTTAGAAGGTCACTTGACTCCCCTAGCCAATGTGTCAAAGGAGGTTTCTCATGATTGGCACTAATCCCTCCCTCCCTCTGCCTCATATGATTATTTTATCTCCCCTTCTAAGCGAGATTTAAGCTTCCTCACTGTGCCTTCCTTGTTGCTTAGCTTCTTTGGGTCTGTGAAGCATAGCGTGGGTATCTTGTATTTGATGGCTCATATTGACTTATAAGTGAGTACATACTGTGCATGTCTTTTTGGGACTGGCTTACCTCACGCAAGACGGCATTCTCACGATCCATCCATTTGCCTGCAAAATTCATGATGTCTTGGCTTTTAATAGCTGTATAGTATTCCATTGGTTAGATGTGCCACATTTTCTTCATCCCTTCGTCAGTGAAGGGACGGCTAGGCTGTTTCCAGTGTCTGGCTATTATGAAGAAGGCTGCTGTGAACATCGTTGAGCGAGGGGCTTTGCGGGATGGTGGAGCATCTTTTGGGGATATGTCTGGGAGTGGTATAGCTGGGTCTTGAGGTCTTCCCAGGCTTATATAAGTATATTCTATGTAATTTTAAGTAAAAAGTAATATAATATGACTCTCTATAATGTGACTCTTTAGGATTTTGTCTAGCATCTTTAGTGTTAGTTATTCCTCCCCACTGCATTTTTCTATCCCTCTCCACAAATATTCTCCTTTTTCCCCCAGCTCCCCTTCATATAACCTGTATTATACTCCTCACTTCTCTCTCTTGATACCCTTTTTTCCTCTCCATCACCATGGTCCCTTCTTACTTTTCTGGTTCCTGTGGTTATTCGAGGTGATTTACTCACATCTAGAGATTCCTTACTAGGAACCACAAACAAGAGAGCCCGGGGCCTTAGGTTTTCTGGGTCTGGGTCACCTCCCTCACAATATTGTCTAGTTTCATAATTTTCCTAGAACTTTCAAGATTTCATTTTTTCTTAAACAAACTAAGAGTGGATCTGCCATATGATGCAGCTGTACCCATCCAAAGGGCAGGCTCTCGCTCACCAGAGTTCGCTGCCACGCTGGTCACAATGCCCAGGGAAGGGAAACAATCCTTTGTTTGGAAATGCCCTTCAACTGAGGTATGAATAATGAAAATTATATATATGGTCCATATATATGATGGAATTTGACTCCTTCATTTTAAATTACTTGTGCAAAAGCTAGATGGCAAGGAAGGAAGGGTTGGACTCATCCTCAGGGGACAGAAACTCTTGTCTGTTAATGAGTCTTTTTGTCCTGGAGAATATAGACCCCAAGACAGTGAAAAAAAGGCATAGACTCTTCATGGGAGAAAAATACACCACAAAAAAAACCAATGCTAGATAATCATAATTTTTACTTATTTATCTTCATAATTATGAAGAATTAAGAGTCACGGTTATGCTTCCATTTACTCTTTTTAAAAAAGACAGAATAGCTTCCCATTTTTAACTACCATTTCGAAACATGTTGTGCTTGCTTTGTTTTGCAACACAAACCCTAGCTTCTCGGTATTAAGGTCATAAACAAATATTTCAAGGTTCAAAGACTTTTGAATCTTTTATTCAAACCCATATGGTTCTCCACTTAAGGTGCTTCATGAAGATTGGGATACAATAAATCATTTATAGACACAACTTCTTCTAAATTATGTATGTGTTTAGGTTTGCTTATTGATAGGCATAGCATATTTTCAAGAATGGAATCTTAGGTGTTTAATAATACATTACGTTGTCTGTTCTGTAGGTTAGGTTTCAGAGATATTTAACAGTCTTTGGTACACACAAATATGTATATTTTATTCCTATGAACAATGAGGCATTTTCCTTTGTTATCCTATTAACATACTTGCCTACTCTAAAAGATTATTAACATATTAGTCATAGTTACATCTGTATACAAATGAATATGATTTTCATCTGTGTGAAGAGAGAGATACACACAAGGTACTCTTGGTGTGACCTTGCATTTAAGAATGATGTATTCTATGAGAATTCCAAATGAGTACATCTATACATGAGAACTTTAGTTTCTTTTATAGAAATTATTTTGGAATTAAAAAGACATAAAATCAAAAGAAGTGTGACAAATCAATTGAGAAATTAAAAGTATATTTAAGACAAATATCTAAAGTTATGTGGTTAGTTAAATTGTGGAAAACTTTAGGTATTTTCCCCCCTTGTTTTTAAAAACTTCTGTATACATTTGCAAAACTGTGTGTGCATAAGTGTGTATATATATGATGTTTCAATTCACTAAATGTCATCTGTGAAATCAATACGCATTGGGATCTTTCTTCTTGTCTCCCTTTTCTTCACCATTTGTAAGAAGGGAGCTAAGTTCAAAAGTTTGACTCAAAGGAAGGTGGTTTGGAACTCTGGGTCTTGATGCCTAATTGTCAATTTTCTTACTTAGCGAACACTTCTCACTGACATTTAGTTTTCCTGTCATTTCTTTCTTGTTGAGGAATTTTCTTATATTTATAAGAAGATGAAAAGAAATAACTTCGAAGGCTTCGAAAGCTGACATCCCCTAAGAACTTGCTTCCAGACAAGATTGACAGATAAGGACAGATAGACAGGGATTGTCTTAGGGACTCTGCTGCTTGGAGCTTCCATTTGATGCAGGGAAGAGGCAGCCATGCTGTAACCCTTCCCTGTTAGTGAAGCATGATGGCGGTGGAGTAGAGAAGGAAGAGTTGATCATGCATTGCTCCTTATACATCCAGGAACAAACATAAGACGGCCAGTTGCTACGTCACTAGCGTCACTAGCTTACTCCCAAATCCTCGAAAAAGACATCCTTAGTGGGAAGAAGCCCTTGCATAAATTTGGTGTAGCTGGTTCCAATTTTCAAAATGTTTCTAGATACAAATCTTGAGAGTAGCCTAGCAATTATGAAAATAGCAAATAATTTTAACATATGTAAACAAATTAAAACCCACTTTAATTATATGGTTTTCATAAGCTAGTAGAGTCAATGTAGACTTTAAATAATACCCTCTTTCATTTTTTTTGAAGGAAATGTCTAGAACATTGCAAGAGTGTGGGTTTTTTTTTTTTTGTCTGAGATGGCATTGCTGAGTGGTGGCTCTTGAGGTAGAATAAATGGTAAGATTGTTGATAACCTTCATTCGTTATAAGGGAGGCATTTTTAAAATGTGCATTTTAAGGTGGAACTTTAATGTATATGAATTATTGAACTGGGGAAGGTTCATATCATGTCATCAAAGAACAAATGCTGTATAGTTTTTTCACACTGTAGCCTTTCTACAGGACTAGAAAATAACATAAACACAGTAAAATGGTAAATATGAACACACAGAGAACAAGGTTTATATTTATTATTTTCAAACTCTTCTCAGGCATTTGTATCCCAGTGGACTGCCTGAAGAATACTCTTTTTTAACTACTTTCCGGATGACTGGCAGCACACTCGAAAAGCACTGGAACATTTGGCAGATCCAGGATTCTTCAGGGAGGGAGCAAGTTGGCGTGAAGATAAATGGCCAAACAAAGTCTGTCGCGTTTTCATACAAGGGACTGGATGGGACTCTCCAAACGGCGGCCTTCTTGAATTTGCAGTCCTTGTTTGACTCCCGGTGGCATAAGCTCATGATTGGCGTGGAGAGAACAAGCGCCACTCTTTTCATCGACTGCGTCAGGATCGAATCCCTACCTATAAAGCCGAGAGGCCAGATTGATGCTGATGGCTTTGCTGTGCTGGGAAAACTTGTGGACAATCCTGAGGTTTCTGTTCCCGTAAGTATAAAATCACAAGGTATCATCACAATAGTAATTGAAAACAAACCTGCATGGATAAAGGTCAGCACTCAAGATATCTTTGACCATCAGCTATAGTGCATACAATGAATATAGTGTATACAATGGCTATAGTGTATACAGTGACTATAGTGTATGCAATGAATATAGTGCATACAATGGATATACTGCAGACGATGTATATAGCATATATAATGGATATAGTGTATACAATGGATATAGTGTATACAATGGCTATAGTGTATATAGTGACTACAGTGTATACAATGAATATAGTGCATACAATGGATATACTTCAGATGATGTATATAGCATATACAATAGATATAGTGCATACAATGGATATAGTGTATAATGGATATAGTGTATACAAGGGATATAGAGCATATAATGGATATAGAACATACAATGGATAGAGTATATACAATGTATATAGTGCATACAATATACTCACTGCATACAATTTACTCACTTTGTAAAGTTTATTAAGTACATCACTCATTCCAAAAGCTTTTTCTGGTAGTATTGAGTGCTGTGTGGAACACAGCATTTTAGTTAAGCAGATAATATTAAAGTCAAGGCCAGCTTGGAAGGTGATATACACCCACCTGGAGCATCCTCAAGACACTGAGACAACGTACAAGGACACCCGCACTAGTGCAGCACGTATCATGTATTTGCAGTTAGTTATAAATTTTAAAGTAAGACTAGAGATAAATCGTGAATACAGCTAGTCAAGGAGTCCATGATTTTTGGAAGCAATATATTTTGAGAGGGAAGAATTTGAATTGGCAAAAGAAGGGAAGATTGTATAAAGGAGGACTGGGGGAGTAATTGGGGTGTATTCAACAGTCCGGAGACCAGTTGATTTCAGGAATATGTGTGGATGTCGGTGGAGTGCTTGTGGGAGGCGGGTGAAGGATCATAACTGAAGATGTTAGGAAGCAAAATTGGGAAGTTACATGGTCTTTGAGGAGCAAGAATAAAATTATATAGGTGGTGTGATATGGGCTTATTTAGAACTAGGCTTTGTGAAATAGAAGAAAAGAATTGTCAAAATGATTTTTTTAAAATATTGTGCATTTTTGTCTGTGTACATGAGTGTAGTGTCCTTGGAGGCCAGAAGAGGACATTGGATTCCCTTATGCTCGCGTTACAGACAATTGTGAACCACTTGATATGGGTGTTGGGGACTGAACTTCTGTCCTCAGTAAAAGCACAGGCATTTTACCAAGGAGCAATCTCTCCTGCCTGAAGGAAAGAATTTTAAAGCTCTATTCATGATTTCACTGTAGAAAACCATTGATATCAAAGTAAAGAATGTAATGACACCACTATTGTATTAAATAGTACCCTCTAGTAATTCTTTAAGAATATTTTACAGCATTTGGACAGTAATTTAAAAATACAACCTTAAAGGACAAGTATTCTTTTAAGGAAACAGAAGGGGATAAAATTCAATAGAAATCTGCTGTTGATGCTAATCCATCTCTTCTACTGTATGGAGCTGTGACATTCTAGTCACAGAGCCTAGGTCATAGACGGTGGCAAGGGTGTTGCAGTGGTCTTGAATTGTTTCTGTGCACTTCTCTGGGGGGAAAAGGTTATCAGGGACCTTAGTAATGGAATTGTTCAAATAACTTGTTTTTACAGGAAGAGTTATGATTAGTGTGAAAGTCGGTGTGAAATTTCTATATTCTATGATAGGCAAGAAGCAATTTGTAGCTGCCACATTACTGCTCTGGCTTGTAGACTCTTGAGAAAGATATTTCTTCGTCTAATGAGTCATGGCACTTCAAGTGGCTGCGTTAGAAAGCTGATGTGGCCACTGTTGTGAAATGCTCAAATTCTGTGCAGCAGCAACTTTGCAATGACCCTGGAGTGGTTTTCAGAGAACACAGCCTCTGAGATGCCAGTGACATTTCTGGATACGAGCGAGCGAGGGAGAGTTCTTAGCACCTTGAAAATGTGCTGAGTATCAGTTGTTTGAAAAAGGGATTCAATGACCTTAAAAACCCTTCAAGATCATATCATTCTGCTTCTGGGTGCTAGTGAAGATGCCTTTAAATTGTTTTGGTTCCAGAGAGACAAACTCTCAACATTACTTTACTATATGGTTCTGATAAATCCCATCTCACAGCACAACGCAGACAAGTTTGTGCCATTTTGTTGTGTACGGATGCAGCCGAGAGTCTATCATCTAGTTTTACACTGTGCTTCTAGTAGAGTAAGGAGCTTTTCTAAGTCATTGTATTGTCACTAGTGTTAAAAGGGTTGTGTCTAGGCATGTATAATTCTCTTCCCTCCCAGAATCAGTTCTAGACTCTTGACCCCTTTCTGAAAACAAATGAAATCTGATCCCAAATCTCCATCAAGGTCAACACTGGATGGTAGTCGGGGGTGTGGGGCCATTGATAGCATTGATAATGGATGAAAGCTATAGGCCCGAAAAACCCTTCCTCCATTTAAGACATCAATGTGACTATATCAAATTCAGCTTTTGCTAATGTAGCCATTCTCCCCTCCCTCCCCTCCAGCTTCCCCTTTACCTTCCTCTTCTTCCTCTTTCCATCCTTCCCTAAAAGAAAAGTAGAGAGGAGAAACCCATTTATTCTTTAAGAAACAATCTTAGTGCCTTTCATATAACAATCTGAAGTTTTCGAAATCCCTTGCATCTAATTTTCTAATCCTTAGAACAATTTTGTTCAGATAACCCATTTCCGCTGACTCAGCAAAATAACCAATCTCAACTAGGTTCACTGGCTTGCAAGAAACCGCACTAGGTATTAAAATTGTGATGTACTTTCTTTTCTTTATTTCCAACCAGCTTTCTTTTGGGGGGGGAATGCATGCATTTTTATGGGTATGGTGGTTCATTTGAGAGGCAGAGGCAGGCGGATCTCTGTGACTTTGAGATCAGACTCATCTACATAGTGAGCTACAGGCAGACCATGGCTACCCTGTCTCAAAAAATTAAAAATAAATAGAAAGGAGGAAGGAAGGTGCACATAAGGACACAGGTGCACATAAGGACACACCTTTCCTTGCAGTCGATCTCATTATCCTTAGTTTCAAAGGCACTTATGGTTTGTATGGTTTTTTTTTCTTCCTTCAGAATTTATTCTTCAGCACAAATAAAATAAATGTTAAGAAAGAAAGGAAGACTGAGGAGTATAAATTGTGTCCCTAAACATTAGTCCTGCTTATTTATCTAGTAAAGTTTCCTTGAGTGCTTATATTGCTAGGAATACCCATAAAATGTGTGCCCCCCAAAAGTCTGTTGCCTCCTTCAGGCCATGGAGAATGAGGATTCTCCACGAAAAACATGAACAGTGGAACCTAGAGGTGTGGTATTGGAGGATGAACCTGAGCAGAGGTGTGGTATTGGAG
Organism: Apodemus agrarius; assembly: GCA_964023405.1. Lineage (NCBI taxonomy): Eukaryota > Metazoa > Chordata > Mammalia > Rodentia > Muridae > Apodemus > Apodemus agrarius. Next base: position 20,495,391 of record OZ030014.1, on the reverse strand, counting down.
GATGTACCATGTGAGCCCCTCAGTCAGGTCAGGGTAGAAGGGTTAGGAGGGAGGGCCAAGGAGCCATGAAAGGAGATGGTGTCCGAGAGGAATCTTAGAGAGGAGAAGGAATGGTATTCAAGACAGATGGATTCTCATTTGGAAATTTTACATATATATGTATATATATATACATATGCATACACATATACATACACGTGCACATACACATATGTATACTCAATGGCATACACATATACACATACATAGAGTCAATTCAATTCATTCCTTTCCAGACTTCCTAAGACTTCTTATATTATTCATCACTCTTCAAAACTAAAGCAATCCACATGAGCCTTCAAAGTTCAGGTGCCCAAGCTTTGCCCTAGACCCCTGTTTTTACCTCATAGTTTATCTTCTTGGAGTTTTCATCAATTTGCCTAAAAAACTGATTTTTGGGGGAATTATTGAAGCGGTCCATCACGTAGGTCTTAAAGGGTAATGGCTACTGATACACATATATCATGAGCAGCAGAAAAGCCACACTAATAGGAAACCTATTCCTCAGTTTGGAGACAGCGGATACTCTGTGTCACTTTTGAGGAATTTTTAAGTAAAACGAAACAAAACAAAACAAAACAAAACAAAACAAAACAAAACAAAACAAAACAAAGCAAACCCCCAGAAATCCATGAATTAGTCTGAAACTTCTAGAAAGGGGACATTTTTTAAAAAAAAGTATTTTCTGAATAATACACTCTTTAATATTTTCTGAGTATGATTGGGTTAATTCTAATCTTTCACACTTTCTCTTGATGAGATATTTGTTTCAGGGTCAACACTTGTTTGTATTTTTAGTAAGTAAACCCAAAGCAAAATGTCCTTTCTACAGGCATTATCAGCCACCAGAGGCAGGTATAAGAACTGCACAATAAAAAGGGAGCCTGGGCCTTTGATGGATCACCAGTGCTAAAAGACTCACACTGTGCCCGTTTGGGCCTCTGCCCATCTCTCCTATCTTGTGTTCCTTCCTTTCTAAATCGGAAAAAGAAACCAATTCCAGGAAGCTTTTGTGGGTGCTCATGGGGTCCACAATTCACACACTCTCATCATTTACGGTTATTTACTGGGCTCGGAGCACTTTATGGTTTTTCCCTATGCACGTCTTTTAAGTTTGTTACTTCTGACTTTAAAGCAATAAATTTCCAGTTTCTCATTCTCCTCATGCCTGGATTTTAGGACGCCATTTATCCCGCTGCAAAGCGTGGTTTCCTGGCAGCTTACCACGCAAGCATGTTATTTTATGACAGCTTCTTTAGTGTTTGTTGTCAGCCTGATTGCCCAGGAGACTTATTTGGTACAGCTCTATTAGAAAACAAAGTTAGACTTTCTCCCCTTTCAGGGATGCATGTTGGGAGTCTGGTCTTGTTTGAGGGAGGATGAAAGTTTATGTGACTTTCTGCATATATAACGCAAATGTTTCTTCTCTTTACCTGTGCATACTCCCAGTAAATCAATGTAGAGCATGGTAGATTTGATGCCTTGAGGAGTGTGTCTCTCATGTCTTGCTGTGATTTCTTTTCATCAGATTCAGAGAAAAATGTTAGAGCTGGCAGAACTGCTGATGGAAGAGCTATCTGTCTTCTTCTTTACTCTGTAGCATTGAGTTGCGTTAACCTACAGATGTGAACACAATGCACGTATCATGCACAGTAAACTGGGAAAAGAAGTTTGGATGTCATGATCAGCATTTGTGGCATTTGAGAAATGTAAGAAGTTATGGTTGTCGTGACTTGAGCAGTGTCTAGTTCTCGTGTCCTGTCATTAAGTCAACAGCTATTTCTAAGTTACAGGCATATTTTAGATGACTAAGAAACGGCAAGTTAATGCCGAAATGGAGCTTACACTCTGGGGAGAGGCTGAACAGTTCACAGTATACCAGGAAATCATAAATGTTACCAGGGAAAAGAAAGTGGGAAGTTGAAGTGGGACTCATTCGGAAATAAACACTTTTCAGATAGCCTGAAGGATCTGAGCCTAAAGATATCATCGAGAGGATGATCCCAGAGAGAGAGAACATGGGTGACAAGGGACAGGTGTTGGTATGGCCTGATACTTGAGGGTCCTTTGTGAAGCAGGACGACTAGAAGAGGAAACGAGAAATAGCTGATGAGGTTGCAGAGAGCCCACATCATTAGGCATCTGAGGAAAGATGCCTGGCAGGCAATTGGACATGAGCTCTTGGAGTTTAAGGGGGAGGATCATCCAGGAAATGGACTCTGGAAGTTGCAAACATTTATGTATTGTGAAAGCCATGAAGCCAAGTCCTAAGTGTGGTGCTGAAGGCTCAGGAGCAAAGATTATCACCATGACGAGGAAGATTTATTCAAAAAGGAAGACTGTATGACTGATGAGTGAAACAGGGGATTGTTGTGTCTCAAGAGTTGAGGAGAAAGACTTATTTGATGCACATGTAACAAGTGTTTCAAAGGCCGGATAGGTCACGTGAGGTAGAGGCTGAAAGTCCACTGTTGGTTTGAGAGACCAGTGAGTGAATTGAACACCCGTGGTCCCTTGGAATGAAAACTCAGTTGGAAAGTATTCAAGAGAAAGTGAGGAGAGGAATTGGAGACTGAGTACAGACACTGCTTTGAGTTTTGTATAAAGGGGAGTAGAAAACAGAACAGCAGCAGGAGAGGTTGTGGATGGAGGAGTGGTACTTAGTTCCGTTTGGCCGATACCTCAGGTTGTCTCCTCGTAGTTCAACGCACAGTACTTCTTGAAGCCCCCATAATAGCTCCAGCCTGAAGTATTAGGCATGCGTGCTCAACTGAATCTTCATGAAATGAGCTTCTAAATCAGCCCACTTCGTACCATATCTATCCACAGAAGAGACATCTTTGATGGTAACACTCAACGTATTGAGATTTCATACTCAGTCCATACTGAGTTTTCTCCTGCCGTGTACTCTGCCCCAGCTAATGTGGGTCCTTCTCTGCATGGGTCTCACTCTTGGGTTTGTTCCCTTCCCTCTATTTAAAACTGTCTCTATCCTCTCTGTCCTCTCATCTCTGTGTGTGAAAATAGCAGTTGCTGTTTGGACCCATTCACATATTACATGTGACACGATGGCTTTAGCCAGAAAAACGTGTTATCATTTTCGAGTGCTTTAGTATTTAGTGCTAAATGCATTTTTAAAGCACATATGTGGTCTCTTTTTTTGCTTCCAATTTATCTCTTTGATTCTTTTTTAAATTAAACTAATAAAATTTATTTTAAAATATACAACTCAGTATTGACATTTTTTACCTCATCAGAATAATTCATACTAGTTAAATGCCTCTTAAATGTACATGATATCTTCTAAAGCTAAAAGTATAATATGCACTCAATCAGTTTTTAAAATCTATTTGGAACATTAAACATGATAGAAGCAGAAAAAAAAAATCTCTTATGAAGTCCTCTATGAAAGGAAATTGTGACAGGTTCCTGATTAGACAGAAACCATTGCATCTCCCAGAGAGAATACACAGTGTAAATGTGGCTTCATAGAATGAATTAGATCATGTTCTTTCTGTTTCTATTTTGTGGAATAGTTTGAAGAGTATTGGTATTAGGTCTTCATTGAAGGTCTGATAGCATTCTGCACTAAACTCAACTGGTCCTGAGCTTTTTATGGTTGGGAGACTGCTTCTATTTCTTTAGGGGTTATAGGACTATTTAGATCATTTATCTGATCCTAATTTAACTTTGGTATTTGGTATCTGCCTAGAAAAGTGTCCATTTCATCCAGGGTTTCTAGTTTTGTTGAGTAAATTTGTAGTAGGATCTGATGGTATTTTTGAATTTCCTCAGTTTCTGTTGTTATATCTACCTTTTCATTTCTGATTTTGTTAATTTGGATACTGTCTCTGTGCCCTCTGGTTAGTCTGGCTAAGGGTTCATATATCTTGTTGATTTTTCCCAAAGAACCAGCCCCTGGTTTGGTTGATTCTTTGTATAGTTCTTTTTGTTTCTACTTGGTTGATTTCAGCCATGAGTTTGATGATTTCCTGTCTTTTACTCCTCTTGGATGTGTTAGCTTCTTTCTGTTCCAGAGCTTTCAGGTGTGCCATTAAGGTGCTAGTGTATGCTCTCTTCAGTTTCATTTTGGTGGCACTCGGGGCTACGAGTTTTCCTCTTAGCATTGCTTTCATTGTGTCCCATATGTTTGGGTATGTTGTGCCTTCATTTTCATTAAGTTCTAAAATGTCCTTAATTTCTTTATTTCTTCCTTGACCAAGTTCTCATTGAGTAGGGCATTTTTCAGCTTCCATGTATATATGGGCTTTCTGATGATTTTGTTGCTATTGAAGACCACCCTTATTCCATAGTGATCTGATAGAATGCATGGAACTATTTCTATCTTCTTGTATCTGTTGAGGCCTGTTTTGTGACCAATTATATGGTTAATTTTGAAGAGGTACCATGAGGTGCTGAGAAGAAGGTTTATTCTTTTGTTTTATGAATTTGGTTAATAACTTCTGTTAGTTTCACTGTGTCTCTGTTTAGTTTGTGTTTCCATGATCTGTCCATTGAAGAGAATGGGGTGTTGAATTCTCCCACCCCATTCTCTTCAATGGACAATTATGTGAGGTGCAATATGTTCTTTGAGTTTTAGTAAAGTTTCTTTTATGAATGTGGGTGTCCTTGCATTTGGAGCATAGATGTACAGAATTGAGAGTTATTCTTGGTAGATTTTTTCCTTTGATGAGTATGAAGTGTTCTTCCTTGTCTTTTTTGATGACAAGGTTGAAAGTCAATTTTATTTGATATTAGAATGGCTACTCCAGGTTGTTTTTTTGGGACTGTTTGCTTGGAAAGTTGTTTTCCAGTTACCCCCTTTTTTATTGGTGAATTGAGTCCATTGATGTTAAGAGAGATTAAGGAATAGTGATTTTTTTCTTCCTGTTATTTTTGTTGCTAGAATTATGTTTGTGTAGCTTTCTTCTTTTGGGTTTGTTGAAGGAATATGCTTTCTTGCTTTTTCTAGGGTGTAGTTTACTTCCTTGTGTTGGAGTTTTCCATCTATTATCTTTTTTAGGGCTGGATTTGTGGGAAAGATACTGTGCAAATTTTTTTTTTGTCATGAAATATCTTGGTCTCTCCATCTACGGTAATTGAGAGTTTTGCTGGGTATAATAGCCTAGGCTGGCATTTTTCTTCTCTTAGGATCTGTATAACATCTGCCCAGCTTTCATTGTCTCTGATGAGAAGTTTGGTATAATTCTGATAGCTCTGCTTTTATATGTTACTGGACTTTTTTCCCTTACTGCTTTTCATATTCTTTCTTTGTTTTGTGCATTTGGTGTTTTGACTATAATGTGACAGGAGGAATTTCTTTTCTGTTCTAGTTTATTTGGAGTTCTGTAGGCCTCTTGTATGTTCATGGACATATCTTGTATGTTCCTTTAGGTTAGGAAAGTTTTCTTCTATAATCTTGTTGAAGATATTTAGTGTCCTTTTAAGTTGTGAATCTTCATTCTTTTCTATACTTATCCTTAGTTTTGGTCTCTTCATTGTGTTCTGGATTTCCTGGATGTTTTGGGTTGGGAGCTTTTTGCATTTTGCATTTTCTTTGACTGTTGTGTCAATGTTTTCTATTGTATCTTCTACATCTGAAATTCTCTCTTCTATCTCTTGTGTCCTTATCTCTTTCCTAGGTTTTCTGTCTTCAGGGTTGTCTCCCTTTTTGATTTATTTATTGTTTCTATTTCCATTTTTAGATCCTGGAAGGTTTTGTTAAATTCCTTAACCTGTTTGGTTCTGTTTTCTGGTAATTCTTTAAGGGAATTTTGTGTTTCCTCTTTAAGGGCTTCTACCTATTTACCTGTATCCTCCTGAATTTCTTTAAGAGGGTTATTTATGCCCTTCTTAAAATCCCCTATCATCATCATGAAATGTGATTTTTAAACTAGAGTCTTGCTTTTCTGGTGTGTTGGGGGTATCCTGGTCTTGCTTTGGTGGGAGAACTGGGTTCTGATGATGTCAAGTAGCCTTGGCTTCTGTTGCTTATATTCTTGCCCTTACCTCTCGCCATCAGGTTATCTCTGGTGTCAGCTGGTCTTGCTGTCTCTGACTGTGGATTGTCCCTCCTGCAAGCCTGTGTGCCAGTACTCCTGGGAGACCAGTTCTCTCTGGGAGTAATTTTGGTATAGAGAGCTGTGGCACAGGGTCAGCTCTGGGGTGCAGATAGAAACTGGAAGGTTCCTATTCCTGGCTATTCCTTGGTTCCCGTGTCCTGATGGCTCTGGGAGGGTCCCTCTTGGGATAGGAATTTGAATGGAAGTGATGGTCTTAGTGTGCTCTCAGGCTTGACAGCACTCTTGGGATACCCGCTCTCTCCCGGCAGTATTTGGGCATGGAGCGCTGTGGTGTAAGATCAGCTCTGGGCATTGTGATTCATGATCAGCCCTGGACATAGACCACATAAGTGGTCTTAAATAATGTTTTTCTGTCCTTCATAATATTAATCTCCAGGCACACAATTTAATAAATGAATATGTTTTCAGTGTGCCAACTCCATGTTGGCCATTTTCTCTTGATTCTGAGCTTCCTATTGCGTTCCCAGCAAGTGTCATCTGGAGAGATTTCTTGATGACAGGAAAAGCCAACAACTCATCAAAAGCCGTAAATCAGGATTCGATCTGAGGCCTCTGTATTGTTTTGTTGTTGTTGTTGTTATTGACTGAACAAAAAAATATTTATTCTTACTTTTTACTATTAAAAAATAAATACTATTTGTCATTGACTAGACAGCTTTATGAAGATTCAAGCTTGTTAGCAAAAATTAGCCTAGGTGCTTAATACTACCAAATCATAAAAATAATTCATCTTATAAAAAGCAAAACTTGTACCATTCTAAGTAATCTGGAGATGTGTTCAAATACTTAATGGCCCAGCAAAATAAAGACAAGAGTGTTGGAATCTGGGCCTCGGCACTAATATCATTCCCTAAGCCTTAACCTAGCTTTGGAAATGAAATTGACTTAAGGTTTGTAGAGATGGACAAATCTGGATTTGAGGACTTCCCACTCAGAACCCTCCACTTTCCTTGAATGAAGGAGGTAGAAAAGATGGCGTTTCCTATTTTGTTCTATTAAGCATTATGCTCTGCTTAGTAGATTTTTGGAAGATTTCGTTTCTCTACTCACATGTTTCTCCCCTTACAGACTGTGAACTGTTTGTGGAGAGGCGAATATCTGGCTTTCATAGACCATTTCTGCAGTGCTTGCTTTATTCTGGGATTTTTTTTTTAAGAAAAACATGTTGACTGAAGGACTAAATTAAAATATTTGTCACGTATATTTTGTCAGTGAATTTTCAAAGAGCAGAAAGGATCCCAGGTATGAAAATGAGAAATGTGGAAATCAGCATTTTAGCTGTATAATGAAAGTGACTTTTACAAAAGCACTCTGCCAATCTTCCTTCAGAATAATTAGCATGCAAATTGAAATTCACATTGCATGCCAAAAAATGGTTGTTGTATAGATGATTATTAGTGTGTAGGTGGTGTTTATGGGAATACGCAGATGTGTTCAGGAACCCTTGATCTATGTGGCACTTTGAACAGCCCAGCTTGTATTCACAGATGAAATACATTTCGCTTCCCCATTTTTTTGGTGCCACAATTGCATTTTCTGCATATTTAATCGGATGCTCCAATTTATTCAGAAAGCATTACATTTTTTTGAGGTGACAGCTTAATGAAGTACTTCACATTTGTAATAAGTAACTTTGATGAACTATCTAAACAAAGGATTTAGGTTTCCTGGATAGCCATGTAATTAACGGTTATCAGGGCGGATCGCTTTTCTAAAGGAGAATCTCACGCACCCAGAGTGAATACCTAGCTCGAACGACCAGTTCACCCAAGATTTAGTGAGTAAAATTGAGGGGAGTCCTTTTTCATTTTGAGGGTTGGGAATGAGGGATATGTTGTTTCAGACTCTGGCTAAATTCTTAGGTGGTTATTGGGGGAGAAAAGGAAGGATAATTCTCTTTTCCATGTGTTCTTTTGTTGCACACGTAAACCTGTGACTGAGTAGAGACACAGCTGTTGATTTTCAGAGGATGTTCCTGTGTGTGTTTCTATAATGAGCACATAAGAGGGGGACAATCTTGAGTCCTAAAGAAAGTTTCTTAGTCCGGCTCGGGAGGTTCTAGAAGACAGTAGGAGCAAGCGTACCAAGTTTAAATTTCTCCTTTTCTTCTCCATCCCTCTTTAACAGAGATGCTCAGTTGGCAAACGCCACAGTTTCCTGTATCAGAAATAAGTCACACCATGGAGATAGCGCGCGTTGTTCAGAAATGTTGGGAGGTGTCGTAGACAAGTTGTTAATGAGGAAAATTTAGAAATCCTTTGTCCCTTCCCAGCTAGGTGACCTGCTGTCTGCTCCCTTGTCTCACTTTATCTGTTACCGGCCTTAGATGACACGTATTCCACTGCCATCAAGTGAAAGCTTAGTCCTATTCCACTTTCCATATTCCTTTTAAAACTTCTACTGTAATTTAAAATAAAACTCAAGCGGTTCTTTTCTTCCCAGTAAACAAGACAACTCTCGTAAAAGTAGTGTTTTGGCTGAAGTGATTTAACTCTAAGAGGCTGTGTAGCTGGGTGGATGCGTTGAGGGATGTCTGTGTTCTACTGAAGAGTTAGCACGGCACAGTGCTCCACACCCTACAATGTCTCATCTTAAAGTACGTCCTGATAGCAGCTCAGGGCGTTTATTTCACTTGACTTTTTGTTTTTCCCCTTCTCTTTATAAGAGAGATGTTCACCCTTTGGCTTGACTCTTGCTGCATTTATTGAACTCGAAGAACTTTTTTTTTTTTTTTTTTTTTTTTTTTGCTGTTTTAGCTTCCATTTTCTACCCAGTGCCATTTCTGGAGATGTCTGTAGCAGTAGCAAACATGTATCTCATATCTTTCTAGAGCTGACAGAATTATATCTCATACCTTTTAGAGCTGATTCATTTGGTAGGCAGGAAGGAATGGAAATCACTATGGGCTGAAAAAAAGCAGCAGTATTTAGATTTTGAGGCCTGGTCACATGATGGCCTGCTAGGGTCAGTAGAATTTACTGACCAAAAAATACAGACCTAATTTCCATCACTTAACAAGGAATCTGCCTCCCTAGAAGATGGTCCAGCATGACTTTTGGCGTCTGGTGGGATTTGCAGATTTTCTTTGTCTTGTCATTCAAGGGTTTCTTCAGATTTAGACCTGGCAACTCTTGGCTTCCTCTGTTTCCTTCTTGTTTTAATTTTCCTCCCCTAACACCCTGCTGAGCATATTAGACATTATTTGCACTGGATTTTAAGTCTTTAGAAGTTTATCCTTCTTCAAATAATGAACAATAGTATCCAATGTTTAAATAGTTTAAGCACCCCTCTCACCACCAAGTTCTAGACTTCTCTACCATTCCATGGAGGATGTTTCTTTCAGGACTAAATTTTCTTTCTTCCATTTGTGGTCTCTACAGGGACCTCTTGCCATGTCTGTCTCTAATCTCTAATCTGAAGTTTTAGCATGTGTATTTTCTGTGGATGGAGTAGGCCTGCTTCCCAGGGCACGCTGACACTTCCTTTGCTTTGGACAAATGTAGCTCTCTACTTTTAAATAGCATCTACTTCTGGAGGTTGTGGTGAGAAGAGAAATAAGAAGACAACAAAGCCAGGTTCCAGGTTAGGGCTACTCTGGGGTGAATCAAAAAATGAAGGCATCGCCTGCCAAATGGTGAGGAATTTGGGAAGGCTTCCAGCCATCTTCATTAGAAACTGTGCTCAGGAAAAAAACCAGGGCTGTGCTTCAACGAGCTAAGGTCAAAGGGCGTCTGTTCTATTAAGGACTATGGACCATATTAGGCGACAACAACACTCCTTGGTACATAACCTGCTCTCTCTTGCTTTTCACCAGTTTGAACTCCAATGGATGCTGATCCACTGTGACCCCCTGAGACCCAGGAGAGAAACGTGTCACGAGCTGCCGGTCAGAATCACAGTGAGTCCCCGAACCACCTGCAAAAAGCCACTTCTCCTCATGTCACGGTCTAGTCATTACCAGTATCTCTATCTCGGTCTCTTTCCCTGGAGTAGTGCTTTGCTGTACTGACCAGCTGGGAATTAAAGAAACACAGGTCCTTCCTGCAACATGGATGTAGGAGCCATCGTGAGCAGACCTGTGCCTGGTACTCCCTTTGGTGGCTTACCATGGCCATGCAGAGGTGTCTCTGCAGGAGTACTGGGGAAGTCTCTTGTCAGGCTCTGGGGACAGCTAGAGGCTACACTGAGGAGGACAGGATGGAGGAAGAACTGGGCATGTAGGTCTTGGGGGCAGCTTCCAGGAAAGGGTTAACTGGGACTGTTGTCATTCTATCCCTCCTCCCAGGCCTGTTAGCTCTCCTCCAATCCCCAGGACCCTCTCGGGGGCCATTCATAAAGAGAAGGAACCCAGGTCCCTTTGGCCAGGCACCCTTGCAACCACTGCCCTGGGTGGATTTGGAGGTCCAGGTGCCACTTGATGCGTTCAGCAGGGGGGTCTAGGAGTCTAGAGGGCATCGGGCTGCAGAGCCAGGCCAGAGGGTTGGCAGAGAGCGACAGGGATGGCCTGGACTGCCTGGGGACCAGGAGCACTTGGGTTGTCACTGATGTTGGCTGGGCTCCGCTTCTGTGCTGCTCAAGTAAGTTTCCCGGGCACCTTAATTTCTCTCCATCTCTTTTTGTCCGCAGACCAGCCAGACCACCGACGAGGTAAGCTGGGGGACAAAAATGAAAACACTCCGTTTCCCAAGCATGTGACAGGAAAAGTAGGTGGGTGGTGAAGCTGTCCTGCTTGCGAGAAGCCACAGAGCACCCACAGGGCTCTCCGGGCCAGCTGCCCCGCAGCCTAAAGCACCTGCAGCACGTAGGGGCTGATGGGGGGCCTCTGAAGAACCGTCGATGTGGGGAAAACGGGCTATTTCTCCACTTGGACTCTAACACTAAAGGCACAGTACCCGGGGGGGGGGGAAAGCTCGTGATTCAAGATTAGGGCTTACATTTTTTGCTGTTTGTTTGTTCTTGTTGCTTACCCCTTCCCTCAACCCGGGTCACACTCAAAAATTCAGGAGCGCTTTCTCCAGCTTCTGCCGCTGTTGAAAAACCACGAAACCTTGAGATCCTGCTAGCGATTTAGCACTGAAGCCTGGCAGCCCTGGATTCCAACAGAACTCCAGCAACTTCTCCCTAGACTGCCCCCCCGCCCCCCCACCCCACCCCCGCCTTTCCCCCTGGCTCTTGGCAAGGGAGAGTGTAGCACCAGGCAGGGAGGCCAGGGAAGGTTTGAGGTTTCACTTACAGAGACCCCATTGTAACCTGTCTGGTCCTTGGAGTTCAGGAAAACAAAGTCTTTCCTGATTAAAGCAGTCTTTCCCTCTCCCTCTCTCCCTCCCCCCTCCTCCTCCCTCTAGAAACAGAGGGGGGTGGAAAAAAATGTTCCCTAAAGCAACACGTTTATACTGTTTCAGGCGCCAGTATTCCCTGCAGACCTGTCAAAACAGCTGTCTGCCAGTGCCACAAGGGCTCACAAGCTAAGGGTCTGTTTGAAATTTGTGTAGCTTTTGAAGCGAGGTGCAAAGACCTCTTGTCAGGGAATGTCACTGTTGGTAGAAGTGAAATGGGGTCAGGCTCCTGAATCCAAGGCTCTTCCAGCCCCCATACCTCCCAAACCTACCGCCACGCCCCCGCTCCCGCCCCCTCCCCCAACTCTGCTCCTGGTCTACTGGACAGAGAAAGGCTTGCAGTGGTAAAGTAACTGTTGGTCCAGGAGCTGCTTCAGTCTTACCTGCTCGATTTGAGACAAATGACTGATCGGCAGTGGAGGTATCCAATGACCCTGATACTTATTTCTAACTCCCTTTGGCTGAAAGTGGACATTAGATATCCCCTTCTTTTTAATGTATTCCGAGTAGGCGAGGCCCAGTGAACTCCCCTTCCATTTAAAGACATCACTTCTGCTCTACCTGGGACAGTTTACCTAGTAGAATGTGGAAACATTGTATTCTCGTTCAAAAAACATTATTACCGGAGAGAGGCATCCTTGCTAGTGTGTGTGTGTGTGTGTGTGTGTGTGTGTGTGTGTGTGCGCGCGTGCGCGCGCAAGGGTGTGATTTAGGGAATAAGGGCCCTGCGTGTATTTCTTCTGGATACACATTCCTCCCCGCTAACCCCTGTGCGTTGTTTTTGGCAGAGAGGTCCTCCGGGTGAGCAGGGGCCTCCAGGGCCTCCCGGACCTCCCGGAGTTCCCGGCATAGATGGCATTGATGTAAGTTTCTATGTCCCCTGCTCGCTAACCCTTTTCCATTACCTCTTCAACTTTGGATGAGTCCTTAGAAAGTGCCAAGTGGCCCCTCCCTGTCACTCCCATAGAACTGAGACTAAATGGTAGTGAAAGTTCTGGATTTGATACTGTAGCCTGGGGATTTAGAGAAGAGACTAGTTCTGTACCTGTGGATCCTTGGGGCAGCAACTTCCAGCTTTAAAGCCTCACCCTGGCTTCTGCCAACATCTTTGTGGTGTGCATGCCCGAGACTCTTCCGTGGGACCCCTGCTACTCTTACTCACGCATGACGGATACCCTTTTCTCTTTGTCTCCAGGGTGACCGAGGTCCAAAGGGTCCCCCCGGACCTCCGGTAAGTTGATTGGCATCATGGCGCCAAGCTTCCTTCCTTAAGATGTGTTTTGTAGACGTGTGTGTTGGAAGAGTCTCGACTTTGCTTCATATGTTTTCTTCCTGCTGCTCAGGGTCCTCCTGGAGACCCGGGCAAGCCAGGAGCACCAGGCAAGCCAGGCACACCAGGAGCTGATGTGAGTATATAGAGAGTGCATGCGTGAGAGAGGGAGGGGGGGGAAGGCAGAGAGGAGAGGGAGGGAAACACTGTGGTACCCTGCAAAATGTCCCTTGAAGGTTGGCCTCATGGGTTCCAGTCTCTAATAGTCACTCTCTATTCGGCCTATAAACTGTCACCTCTACCACCTGCGTAGGGACGAAGGGGGTGGTGGCATGTGGACGCTGGTGGGTGAATGCTTAGGTCTCCTATCTGGTAAGCTTTGTTTTCCTCGGGTACTCCCTGTGGATTAATACAAAGAAGAGCTGGAGTGAAGGAAGAGCGCTGCTCATCCTGAGGACCAGAGTTCGATCCCCAGCACCCACAGGGCAGCTCACAGCCATCCCCGGACACCCGAGGCTCTCTTCTGGTCTTTGGGAAACTGAACAGACATGGTGCACGGGTACACATGTAGGCAAAATACCCAGGACACACAGATAAGAAAATAATTTAAACATCGATAAAAGAACAACACCACCAGAAAATAGGGTGGATGTAGGGAAGAACAGAAAGCATTTCAATTCCCAGTAATAAAAAAAAAAAAAATGAAAGTTTGCTCAAAGGGAATGGCAGAGTGTGTTTGGATACCGCAGGGGCAGGAAATGCTCAGCCCAGATAAACAAGACATTGAAAATCAGCGTGGGAAACAGGAAGTTAAAGATCAGTTTGGGAAGACATTCAGATGCCCAGCTGTATGGTAAATGGTATTTCTCCAGAGGTCCGGCTTTCTCAGCATCTCCTCTCTCTGTGAACACTGCTCGTAGTTGCTTGCATTCTCCCTCAGAACCTGAGCTTTGTCTCTGGTTTGCAAAGAGATGGCATTCGTTTCCCAGGGCTCCTTAAAGTCACCCTCCCAAGCCTCTTTTGTTTTGCAAGACCTAGAGGCTTTTCCAAAGGAAGAAAGCACCCCAAAACATCCACCTGTTATTTCCAAGAATTTTTTCAAGTTTTTAAAAAGCTCCCTTGTTCTGAGAGAACAACCCGGCAGCATTTTAGCTGTGACTCAGACGTGCCTCTTCTGCTGCGATTAACTTGGTGAGGGGGTGTGTTTCTGTATGTAGTGTTTCCGGATACAGACTTTGCTTACAAAAGACTTAAGCTTCTAGTTTAAGTTTCCGTTTCTTTCTTTTTTTGTGTGTGGATTTTCAATGACACCTGTAGATTAATGTGTAGATAATATCAACTCATGTTTGGATGTATGTATGTAACTTAAGGCCTTTGAGATTGAATTATATGAAATTGTCAGCTCATTAGAAGAATGTCTGATAAACACAGGCCACTAGGTACGTTCCTAATGTACTATAAGTTGACTTTCTAATTTTCTTTGGAAGTTCAGTCAGCCTTTTGTTTTGAAGGAAGATAACATTTCTGGTTAAAAATTTAAAACTGTAGTTGGAACATAAAAGCATTCATCTAAAATTTTGTCTTCCCGTTGAACTTTAACTTTATTTGGGACAGAATGCTGGACTTCACTGTCCCCCGGTCAGTCAGTCTGTTGATGTATATAAGATCTTGTTGTGCAGCCCAGTCTGGCCTGGAACTCAAAATCCTGCCTCAGGTGTTAGAATTATAGGCATGCGTCATGGGGCCCAGCTAGCTCCTCAGTCCAATGATACTTTTGTAACTTCCTTAGTACATGATAGCTCTCTGAATTTTGTAGTAGGACAGGAAAACATTTGCACAGTTGATAGCCCCATAGTGCAAAAGACATTTACCAAATCAGTAGAATTACAAGCTTCTTAGATCATCACCTTGACCCTGAAAGGTTCCATAAGAAGAAACCCAGGAGGGAAGAAGAAAGCAAAAGACAGAGAGAAAGAGAGGTGGGGAAAAGGAGAAACCTCATGTGCGTACGCACGCACGCATGCACGCATGCACGCACGCACGCACGCACGCACGCACGCACGTGCTCGTGGTTTAGCATTCCTTAGATCAGATAGAACTTAGCTGTGGCCTTTTCATACGCTTGGAGTATTTCCCTCAAGCCCTGTCTCAGATATTACTCCCTTTGGCTTTACCATAACCTAGAAAGTAGATTGTTCTAATGTTATTTCCCCATAAAAAGGAAAATGAAAAAAATTATAAGGACAAATAATTCCCTCCGAGATCCAGAGTTATGTAGCTCCTAGGACTGTGGAGACTTCTGTATTTATTGAATTCATTTTGGGCAACTCAGGTCTACCCTCCAGGAGATACAGATGAGGTTCTTAATCCGTCTATAGTCATACCACCCACATGTGCTGGGTCTCTTCTTAATAGAAGAATAGAAGAAAAGAGTGAGAGTGGATGTTTTAGTCCCCATGATACCTACTAGGAAGAAGGATATATACTACAGTAAGTGTTGAAAATCGCTTACAGTTGACATCCAATGATTGCGTGTAAGAACTTTAATGTATCATCTCCTTCAGCCTTTGAATCAGAGCCACTAGTGACTTCTGCAGCTGGGGACTTTCCTTCCCCTCTCATTGACTTGATGTTCAAGCCTTTCACTGTAACCGAGAAAGGACATCTTGAGAACAGTGAGTGGTAACCCCCTCAGAGTATACAGTCCACTCTGGCCAGAACCTGGGGAATAAAACACATAGGATGCCTCGAAGAGCTGTTTTGACGGTGAACCCGGGGACCTGGATCTCTCTCCAATCTCTTCGTCTTTCTGCCCTTTGCGCTGTGAAACATCTTTTTTGGTGACATCTAATACAGTGACTGCTGCAGGAGTTTGTTGGAGTCTAAGAGAGGGACCGTGTTTCCCATGTGCAGTGGGTCTTTGGTAGATTTGTGTTACAGCTGTGCTTCTCGCAGTGTGCCTTGTCCTCGCTGAGCTGCTGGGATGCTGGCAGGATACAGGAAGCTGAGCGGGAAGGACGGGGTATTCCCTGAGAAATGGCGGCGTGGAAGCCACGGCGCAGCTCCAATATTATTCTATATGGAGCTCCGTCTGCATAAACCTTCATATGAAGGCAATTCCCCCTGCCATCGGAGAGATTTCTCCTCTGTAATATCTTTGAAATTAGATTTAGAGAGTTTTATTGCAAATTGGATTTTGAAAATTGTGCGTGCCGTGTGTGTGTTCACGTAGTTCCAGTCCTTCCTCTCTTCACCAGTCAAAGCTGACTCTGTTTTTCTTTTGTGGTCACACACAATAGAGACGCCAGAGGCGGCCTGTAACCTTGTACCCACAGGACAACTATGTTACTATTATGGATAATGATCAATAGAGGGATTGTTGCAGGTGCTGGTTGCTTCAGGATGCTCAGAACGTTCTGTAAATAGTATTTTATTCTCACAGGACCCGAATAAGACAGAGGGAAGAAGTAGAATTATGTGTAGGGGCTGTCGCTAAACTGTGATACCATACAGGCATGACGTTAAATGCTTTTCGTTCTTTGAGTGGACAAATCCTGCACCGATCAGAGATGTTTCACAGCAGGAGTAGTTGGTTCAGACAATATTCTGAAAGGTCAACGTTCACGAAAATCGCCAGGCATTGAAGAACTCTGAGGAGACCGAGAAGTGTCACGCTGTGGTTAATATCCAAAGTTGGTTTGCTGTCATGGCTCCATATCTGCTTTGTATTGAAGAAAATGGTGAAATTAAGTATCACCAGAAACAATAAAATGGATAGGAAATACATTTAATTCATCTTAGCATGAGATATGATGGCTGGACATATATACTAGGCTTAAGCTATTCATAGCACACATTGTTAGATGTTTTTACTGAGAAAAAATGCTTTCAAGTTGTTTTTTTTTTAACTTAAAAGTTGATAGTCTTCACTAAGCTATGCATTGCTAGAAAATGGCTGGAGGGTTTTTAAATTATTTGTATTTATTCCACATTAAGAGAACATTAGCTTTTAAGACATTGTTGCCCCATACCTAGAAAGACATTTAATAGTTTCATTTTGTACGCGAAGTAAAGCAGATACATAAATCTGGCAAATGGGCGCAGTCAATGTCCATCCAGCTCAACTGGAGAGCACTGGAACAGTTGGTGACAATTGTATTTTCTCAAAGCATAGATTTAGAAATATCCCACTAAATCATTGAACCTGCGACAGTGTAGTTACCAAATTGTGAAGTTTCCAACGGAAGAGAAGTCAAAAGTAGAGCCCATGGTAAATATATTAAAAGAAGGATCTCTTGGAAAGTATTACTTTATAAATACTTGTGTTATCTGTGGGTAACCAACCTACAGGTAACTGGTAGAATAAAAACCTTCTGCCCAGTGGTTTTTCCTAGGGCTGTTATGATAGCGCTGACACTGCTGCTTTGCCTCCCTAGGGATTAACAGGACCTGATGGGTCCCCTGGCTCCGTCGGACCAAGGGGACAAAAAGTAAGTTCGCCACCTGGTGTTACTCACGTAGTGTTCTCACATGCCAAAAAAAGGTGCTCGATTATCAAAATCAACTGAAGCGCCGAGCATCGCGTGGACTGCATCAATGATTTTGATATCTATTCAATTCGCATATATCCACATCTACGCGACAAAAGCTACATATGCTACAAACACTACAGTGAAGCTACGTTCATTTTTATTTTTTAGGGAGAACCTGGCGTGCCTGGGTCTCGTGGGTTTCCAGTAAGTATTATTATAAGCAGCAAAGCAACAAAACTGAAGGCCCATCTTTCGGCAAAATCCCGCCATTGTGAAGAAAAACGTAATGCAGTTTTCTACCTAATACACATGGCAGAGGGCATAGGACTCGTCTGGGATATAAGTATATTTAGTAGGTATATGCAAGCGTACCTATTGTGAGTAGAAAAGTGTAAATGTATGGGATAGAATACATGCCCATATCAGGCGAGAGTTCTTCACATAATTTAATTTTGTGACAGAAAAAGCCGTATCCTCTAGCCCAGGCTGACCTGGGCTTTACCATGTAGCCCAGGATAGCTTCAGTCTCCCAGTCACCCTTCTGCCTCAGCCTCCTGAGGGTTGGGGTCACAGATGTGAGCCCCCTTGCCTAGCTGCAGCTGCTGGCCCTGTCTCAATGGCAGAGAACACCCCTGGGGCAATGATAGCAACGATCCCAGGGTGGGCTAATGATTTAAATCTCAGGCATGCACCATGCCACTCACAGCTGGATAGCTGATGAAACCTCAGCCAATGAGCTATCTCATTACTCACCTCGGCATTGTTCAACAGGGAAGTGCAGTGTTATCAGAGTGTGTGTGTGTGTGTGTGTGTGTGTGTGTGTGTTTGTGCTTTCTAGACTCCCTTCTCCCCTCTTGCTCGCCCCTGGCCCTCTTTGCTGTTGTCAGCAATCTCCGTCCTCTCCCCTCATGGCCTGCTGTCTGGCTTCCTATCACCCACCCTTCCCTTTCTGTTGTCTCCCGAGTCCATTACTCTTCTGCTTCTAGATCACGGATACAAACATGATTGCGTGGATCTATATAAAGTCTGGGTTTCATAACGTAAAAACAAAACAAAAAGCCCTGATGCTTGTCTTTCTGTACTGGCTGGTTGTATGTGTCAACGTGACACAAGCTGGAGTCACCAGAGAGGAAGGAGCCTCGGTTGAGGAAATGCTTCCGTGAGATCCAGCTGTAAGGCATTTTCTCAATTAGTGATCAATGCAGGAAGTCCTAGCCCATGGTGGCTGCTGACTCCCCTGGGCTGGTTGTCCTGGCTTCTATAAGAAAGAAGGCTGAGCAAGCCAAGAGAAGGAAGCCAGTAAGCAGCACGCCTCCATGGCCTCTGCGTCAGCTCCTGCCAACATCAACCCCACGTCCCGTATACACAACCCCGTAATTGTGTATATTCTGCTGTGAGCACAGGATCTGAAGGACAAAGGAAAGGGAGGTAAAATGAGGAGCTTTAAAACAAAATAGCACATTCCATAGAGATCCCGTCAGAAGTTATTTCAGGAATGATACCAAGGTAATTCAAATATCCTTTATGCTTAGTGTGTGGAAATATAACCATACCCATTAAAAGATAAATAAATTTATTTCAGTAATTTATTTTTTATGTATGTGTGCACGAGCCTGCGTGAGTTCATGTGTATTAAGCACATGCAAGTGCCTGGGAAGACAAAGCCTCCCATTCCCTGGGGTTTCCATTGCAGCTGGGGTGATCCACTTGATGTCAGTGCTGGGAACAGAACCCACGTCCTCTCTAAGGGGACTTGGCACTTGTACAAAACCAAGGAGCCATCTCTCTAGTTCAAACGGGATATGTCTCTGAAAAAAATATTACCTCTTTGCCTCTCTGTGCCTATGACTTGTTTGAAGAATACCTAAATATCATTTATCGCAACCTAGAAAGTTGTGTTCTCTTTAATGCAGATTTCTTATACAGGGGAAGAAAATCTTTTAAGGTTGTGATGTGCTGAGCACAAACAACTTCTTCACTTCTGGGCAGGAGGGTGAGCGCACATGGATGCTTTCCTTTGAATTTCTGCTTAGAATCTTTAGCAAAACAGCACTGGGCAGCAGAGAGTCAGAGGAAGGCTTGAGGAGCAGACACAAGCCTCTGGCTTCATCTGGGGCAGAGTGACGTTGCTTCCTCCACCCAGGCTTTCTTTCCATGAGCCGCCCACCGTGTCTCCTCACACATGGGAGTGTGTCAGCTCCTGTGACCTGAGCCACGTCTCTGACTATGTTTCTATGACATTTAAACCCCAAGCCATAACTATTCTTATTTCAATCTTTTAGGGCCGTGGTATTCCAGGACCCCCTGTAAGTATTGTTTCATTGTTTATTTTTACAAATTCTAGAAGCTTTCTATTTCTAAAAGTCTGACCCGATCCTGTATCTGTATCTGCTACTCTAACCAGTGGGGCATATAGACTCGTCTATATAATGTTACATAGCTCCTAATGGCAAAATCCCTATTCTGCCAAATAGGGAAATTATCAATTTAGGAAATTTCTGTTTCCTGTTAAATAATTAAAATTTCTCATTAAATGAATTATGTTTTCACTGCAAGGCAACACTAGCAAAGATAGATAATTCTAAGTCTGTTATTTATCATCTTTGATATCATTTATGATAGACTGTAAATGTGTGCATAAATCTGTGTGTCCCTTTGATTTGTTGACTCTAGGGTCCTCCAGGGACCACAGGACTTCCGGGAGAACTTGGCCGTGTAGGCCCTATTGTGAGTATCCTGGTGCATTTTGATTGACATTTGCTAATTTGAAAGAAGGTGCTATTGGTGAAGGCAGATCACTCCACTGTCCTCCTCCTTCCAAAACTCCAGAGTGTAGGTGAATTTTATTTCACTTAAGCATTGCTTCTTGACTTTCAGATTTAGTTTCAAGTTAGGGGGTGTCATCCCATTGTTACACTGTCATCTAGGATTGGGATCCAGTGACTTTTGTGTTAAAATGTTTATATGAAATTAAGCAATGGTGCTCAGTTATCATTAGGCATATTTAAAGTAGATGTATTAAATTATAGTCAGAATTTAGTTATAATTAAACAGGAAGTGAACTTGATTGAGAAAATTTTGACAAAAGGTGTTTCATGTGATATTCTGTAAACATTTAAATCTGTTGAAACACTGCTGTTATGATAGGGTATGAAATTTTAAGCTCATTGAGGAAAGGGGTAAGATCACAGGTATCTTTCTTCTGTATTTATGTTTCCTGTTGCAAAGTTACTGACATCTATGTTATGAATGATCATATATATAGAATAATTATAATGCTCCTGACGTTTTATGTAAAATATCAGGAAGGAAAAGGTGCCAAGAGTAAACCCACAGTAGCTTGAGCCAGCTTTCATCTGAATGGCTTATTGGAATGTAGCTCTATCTTTGCTTTACTGTCCATTGCATTCAGTGACAGATCAGGGCAGGTGACCGCAGAAGCAAGACACCGATTTGCAGAGATTGAGCGTCCGTCCACTCTCAGCTTCAGGCTGAACACAAACTCTCTCTGCTTTAGCTGTCTGAATGACACTAGTAGCACTGGCTACTCTGGTTCATCTGTAGACCAACTGGAACAATTCGTGGGGTTTCTGGTTTGTGTTTCAAGTAGGTAGAGGCATTATCCTGTGGATAGTTGGTTTATGTTTTCCCCTATGCTTTTTTGGTTTTCTACCTTGGTGAGGCTAGAATTCCTTCATTTGGGATTGGTGGTAAGTCGATGACTGCCTGAGTTCTGCTAGCCTTTCGAGTAATGCTATTCTCTCACAACTCCTTGGTTTTATGTGTTCTGAACCTCATGTAACTACCCTGTCTTTATTTTGAAATAACCTAGGGTGACCCTGGGAAAAGAGGACCACCTGGCCCTCCTGGACCTCCAGGACCTAGTGTAAGTAGTTTTCAGTTTAAATGTAGTTTGCATCTGAGAGTGGGGGCTGAAGAAGCCACAGAAACAAACATGGAAGAGTCTGTTAATTAAATCATTGCTTTCCAGTTCCAAAATGGCTACTTCCGTTTTCAGTTTCTTTGTTTCTTTGTTTTTAATTTGTTTCGTTCTGTTTCTTTCTTTGTTTCATTCTCATTCTCTCTCTCTCTCTCTCTCTCTCTCTCTCTCTCTCTCTCTCTCTCTCTCCACTCAAAGCCTCACTCATTTTAGGATCAATAGAGGAACCACAGATATCTAAAAGATGGTTTCCCCAGAAGACACCTATCTTATTTGTTTGCAGCCTTTTAATATTTGTGACTTCTTATGTGCTCAAAACTTTGTCATGCAGAAGAAGCGTTTTTGAACAAATTAGTTCTTGCTAAGTTTTTTATAGTAGAAATAAGAAAAATGGTTGAAGTGTGTGATACTCCGTGTTTTTATTTATCTGTCAGTGTCCTACTTTGTCTATATTGCCAGTCATTTAACCTCTACAAACAGATAACCAGCTACTTATTTAAGGATAAGATTTAGGGATTATTGAAGGCATTGCCCATCAATCAAGTCTTCAAACACTAACATATATGTTTCTATTTTTCCCTTGTATCTTATAAAACTAGTATTCTTATATTTTTGAACATTGAAAATTTCTATTATTCATGTTAGAAGAAGTCATCTGTTTTACTCTTAACTTTAGGGAACTATTGGATTTCATGATGGAGACCCACTGGTAAGATTTTTCTTATTAATACAGTATGACTTGCAATTGTTTCTCATTAGCATATAGTAATATAAAACAATGGATTTAATAATAAGGTCTTATACATGTGTATAAGCCACTAGTTTTAATTTAAAGATCACATAGTCTTCAGATGATCTCCTTTTAAAATGATCTGACTGGAATATACTAGACTTTCATGTTTCACTTTAACTTACACCACAGAGCCACATGGGGCTTGAGGACAGCTGGCTTATGTAGACTCAGGCTGTGTTAGTTTTCTCACTAGAGAAGGATCTTTGTTTCTTTTCTGGCCTTTGGCTTTATGCCTGTGGTGTGATTTTTCACTGGAGTACTCCAGTTTGGGAAGATGCTTTATGTTTAGACGAGTAATCACATGCTGATGGTAAATGGAGCAGATATGATTTTGGTCCCCATGATGAAAGGTAATGACCTCAGGATGAGACTGTTTCAGAGCAAAAGGGAGAAATCACATAAGACAATGGTATAATGCACCATCAAGAATTTCATTTATTTTATTAAATTTGAGATAAATATGACAAAATGTTAACATGTAGCATGCAGAAGATGGGCACTGGCAGGGTATCTATTGAATGATTTGCACTTTTCCATATTTAAAAGAAAAACAAAGGACAGAGATATTCAGGGTTATTTAATGATTATTAATGCTTTGGGATTTTATAGTTGAACTCCTTGGGGAAAAAAAATCCCATCTTGTCACAAAGTGGGTACTCTAGTTTACCCCTCTCCCTCCTTCCTCCTCTCTCTCAGTGCCCCAACTCCTGCCCACCGGGTCGCTCTGGATATCCAGGCCTACCAGGCATGAGGGTAAGAGTAATTTTGTTATTCTATCCTCAAGAGGATTATATGCATAGAAAGAGAGGAGCCTCTAACCACTGGCCTTAGTCTGTCTATGTTTTCTCTGTCTGTGGTACGTATTCAGCCTGGACATTCTAACTACTGCCCCCGATGGGCCCTACTGAGGTGCATGTGCTTAGTTAAAGAATGCCGAGAGCATGCACTGACTGGACCGGGAAACTCAAATATGAAGTCCAGGGCCAGATGTTTGCCTTCTATGGGGAAGATAGCGGTAGGGATGTGGGGGGAAGACTGTGTATACACACCTTGTTTATGTGAATTTGACAATGTTCTGGTTAAAAAAATGGGGAAACTGTATAGAATACATTTTTCTGAAGATGTTTTACTCACACTTTGCCATTATGATACTTCAAAATAGTCTATTTAAAGGGAAAAAGGCCAACGGCCAAACTAAAAACTCAAAAAAACAAATCCTGGGGATAGATTGCTTTCCCTACCAGTCTCTGAGAAATTCCAGACCCTTCCTGTTCTAGTATGGTCTAGAAGGCCCCGAGGAGAAAGGGTTTTTCAAAAGGTTTTCTTTAACTGCATTTTGGTGGGTTCCCTGACTGTCAAAGTTTTAGGCCTGCATTAGAGCCTTATTTTTTACAAAAGACCAGAGAGAGGTCAAAGTTCTAGCCCAGCTGAATTGGAAACTTTGTCTCACAGTCTGCCTGTTGCTACTGTTCCCAGGCTGGGAGCCATTGGCACAGGTGGGGCCCAGGAAGGAGCTGCCCATGGGGTCAGGGTGGCGGCAGCGCAGAAGAGGTTTCAAGTGGTCACCAGAGAGCAAGGAATAGCTGGGTCAGCTTCTGCAAGTGTTACGTTCCTGGTGCTGAGGGAGACTGAAGGCTTTGAACCTGACCCCGGGGAGGTAGCAGGGTCACGGCGAGAGAAGGCGGGAACCAGTGCGCTGTGTTGCTGAGCCTGACGACAGAGCATCTGTTGATTCAGAAGAGAACTCTCCTCTTACCTAAAGCTGATGCTTATCATAAAATTCAGTCGCACAGTGTACATGGTGCTATAAAGCCTCCGAGGCTGAGTTGGCTTTGTCACATCATCTGTTTTGTAGCATTTTAACGCAGATTTAGGGAGGCAGAACCATTTTATGAGCCTTCTGGCCATTTTTGGTGTCAAGCCTAGAGCAGCCTTCATTTCTTTCTACCTATTTTTATATTTGTTAGGGCCATAAAGGGGCGAAAGGAGAAATTGGCGAGCCAGGAAGACAAGGACACAAGGTAAGGAAAGAACATTTAGTAGGTCAACTGTGACTAAGGCCAAGTGATTATTTTCACTGTAAGGAACTATAAGGAAGAGGAAAGTGTGACACCTTATTCTTTGGCCAATAAATCCTTGGTGTTATCCTAAGGATAATACTCTAAGCTGTTCAGTTACTGAAATGACAAAGAAAATATTAGAATTTTTTTTCTATTTGCTTCCATATTGACTCCATTTTTCTTTCTGTCTCAAGTATATCATAGTTATATATATATATTTTAAATCGAGGCTGGTGACAAACATTATGTCACTAGTTGTTTTAATTCCCTAAGGGTTGTGATAATTGTACAGTTTTCACAAGTGTTTTGAGAGTAGGAAACACAAGATCTGGTAGGTAACTGGTTTGGATGTCAACTAAATCTCAAGATGTGAACTAACTTGTCTATTTCTGATCTCGTTTCACTGTAACTTAGGTTTGAAGTAGCTGGAACTTAGTGATAGCATGTTATTATCTGGATAGAAATATGGAATCTGTATAGCACAGGGGATGATGGGCCCCCACCAAAAAAAAAAGGCTGAAACTTACTTAAAGCAAGGCAACTTGGCTGCCATTTCTTCATATGATAAATATATAATAATTGTACTTCTGCGTAGTAGACTCTCTTAGTAAAATTTATAACATTTAACAATGTCACACCACTCTTACTAATGCAGGCCTGCTAACTTGTTGACTGTGTCTGTTGATGTATCTTTACTGGGTTGTAATAAAATATTAGCCTTTCCCCACTCCCCACAGTAATGGGTTGGAGAGGCAATTTATTTTTTGAGTAAAATATCTGTGAGTATTAATGCCCTTGAACTCCTAAGGCTAAATCAGTCTGTTGAAAAGCCTCACTTGTAGAATCAAGATAAACAAGCCAGTTTCTGTGCCTTATTACAGTTTGTCAATTATTTTCAGTCTTTTATTACAAAGGCTGTGAATAGTAAAGGTATTTTATTTATCTGGAGTGGAATAGCTGAGTTTCTGATGTCAAACTTGAGTAAAATAGAAAAGGAGAACTCCCTGTTTCCCTGCATGCCCGTTCTTCCACTGAACTTTTAAATCTGTAATTTTGAAAATTCAGTTAATATTTATCAAGGACCTGCTCTGTGCCGTGGCTTATTCCAAGTTCTGAAAGTTCAGAAGTGAACAAAATTAATGATCAATCATGGGGGAATGACTAAATTAAACATGACATATTAATATATGAGAACACTAGCTCACCACAAAAACAGGCAGGCAAGAACATTCAATTAGACCCAGAGCTACTTCTGAGATGCGGGTGATGAAGAGAGGAAAAGACTTCTGTTCATCTCAAGGCCTTGATCGGTCTCTTGCGTGCTGCTGACCCGTTTCTTTGAAAAGCTGTCTCTACTTTAGCCCACAGGACTTAGGGCGAGAGCTGTCAATCAGAGTGCTTTCCCCCTATGCCCATGAAAATTCTATTTTGGGTGACCACAGATGAGTTACATGGAACCTGAAATTTGCTTTTGGTCTTCGAGTGGGAAACTTGCATTCTTTTAATATGCAATCAAGCAAATGTCCACTTGATGCTGAACATTGCTTTGGTTCACTTGACAAGTTTCACACCTCCTTAAACTTTAAGTGGTGACTTTCAAAACTAATGTAAGGAGGCAGGAAGACAGTGGGCCGTTGATGACTGAGCCACACCAAGGACTCAGCCTGAACAGACAGCGGAGTGTTGAAGAAGGGCCTGGTCTCCCATTTCCGTCCAGACCCACAATCTGGCTTTGAATATATCCTATTCATTAGCTAACGAAGATTTGAAAACTTCCCTATGAATACAAGAATAACTTCTAAAATCCTAACAAGATGAAGGTCTTGGCACCATTACCCTGCACTTCGGTATCCTTTCAAAATTCAGTAAAAAATGATAACAAATAGCTTCTCCAAACTCTGTCTTTTAAAATTTGTGGTTATTGATTAGGTGGGTACTTTTCATCCGCAGGAGAAATGTTTAATTCAAACATGTCGCTCCAAGTTTTATGGAAAATCTATGAGACGTATGCTAGCTATACCCTGATAAGGAAATTTACAGGGGACTATTAATCAGTGTTATACGTGCAGTGACTTGATGGCTCTGCCGGACAAACAAGCAGCATTTATTTAATTATACTCACGTGGGGCTGGCGAAAGGGCTCAAATGCACTGGAATTGTCCTGAGCGAGACCCAGCCGACTCCTAGATTCCTCTGCTGGAGGAGCATTCACTGTGACTCTCTCTGTTCCATTTCAGGGTGAAGAGGGTGACCAGGGGGAACTAGGAGAAGTCGGAGCTCAAGGACCTCCAGTAAAGTATTTTTTTAATTGTTTACCTAGGTTAAGCAAATCTTTTCAATGATTAGGTATTGGCCTCTTTTAGCATCTGGATTAATAGCAGAACATTATATGAATTTAACACTCTGTTTCCATCCAGACAGCAGTAGTCACTACTTTTTAAATAAAACCTATTGCACCTTCGAGACATTAAAAAAATGTTTTTTGAACAGAAAAGTTCTATGTAAGATTATATGTAGACTCCAGGACCTCAGAATCCAGAGGCCAACAGTAAGCACCAGAGGATGCTGTATTTCAATTTCAGCAGTGCTACGGAGGGACAGAAGGAAACACACATTGAACTCACAGCAGGTTTATATCCATGGGACTACTGTAGTCCATTCCAGAAAGACATCACTATCTAGAATGTTCTTAGTGGCTCACAACCATCTCTCTTAGTGCACAGTACCACAACTGCTATGATATTGGGTATCGCTACCGTTGGACTTCAATTTAAGATGCTTGCTCAATTGGAATTAATGTTAGTTTTATATAGAAATAATAGCTGTTGACGATTCTTTAAACATTTGAAGCTTGCAGAAGTGCAGCCTATGTAAAGGCTACTGCATGTATGCACATTACCATGTGCATACAATGTCTTCCAGATGCCAGAAGATTCCTTAGAATTTGAGTTATAGACAGTTGTCAGATGCCATATGTGGGTGCTGAATTCATGTGAGAACTGGATTCAGGTCCCCTGCAAGAGAAGCCAGTGTTCATAACTGCTGAGCCATGGCTCCAGGCCCCAGGACTACTCTTTAGGAGGAGTTTGTGGGCTCCCACGACTCAGTGTTTACCCAGAGTTTAAGGCTAAATGGCATGGCTATGAGCATCTAGAAATGGCTTCCTCTTCTGGGCCATAGGAAACCTTTGAGAGGACTTTGTGGAAGAGTTCAATTATTTTCCCAAGAATCTTGCCTTCTCTGAGACTTTGCTAGAGATATTTAGGAACTGGATTCTTATTTCATGGGTTATAGTACCTGATAGTGCAGTTCATGTGCTTTTGATTCATTGGATCTGATAAAAATTAGGTATAGATGTATATATTTTAAAACAATACATTCTTGAAGATGTTGGATTTATGTGGTGGAGCTCAAAGGCTCCACTGAGAGTTACTGTCAGTGTCTGCTGACATCCTGGTGTTTGGGAGGAGATATGTTCAAATGTTTCTGAAATTCACAAATTTTTACATCCGAGTATATCCAAGCACATTTATAAATCAGCATATATATTTATAAAAATAAAGTTTCTATTATATATTTGGACAAGGAGTTGTTATTGTAAGAGCTTATTCATGGAGTTCCACTATCACTGGTACTTTTATTCATTATTTTATTGTGTGTACAGGAATTACCTACAGAGTCAGCAATTGAGCTGCATAAGCGAGAGGGTCTTAATCCTATAGACCAAACTTACCTTGAAAAGCTAAGTTGTATATCTAGGCTGGCTCATATTGTACTTGGGAATTTCAGACCATTTCTGATTGACATACAGAGAATTTGTGACTGAATGAGCTATAGGAAGGCTGGCTCTGGAACTGTGCCATCTTTTCCACATGTGAAGATGACCACTATAACCACTCTAAAACACCTTTCTGTTAAGCGAGTTTTGAAATTTGACAGATGTGTAATATAGCTAACTGCACACAGAACACCCACTTACAGCGGCACCCCAGAAATCACCCAGGCTCACCCTTTACCAGGAGGTTCATGAGAAAACCCTCCGCCGTGGGACTGGAAACATTTCAGCACTGAAGGAGATGCTGAAACCCATGCCACTCCTCATGTTTAGGCTTATTCACTCCTGTGCCTGTGGTGAGGGCTCACTGCATCACGTCAGAATCCAGAATATACTTTATCATGGGAATAACATAATAAATCCTGGTGACAAGTGGTTGATGGACAGCCAGGCTCTATTTCTGCCATATAAACATTTATGGGTTGGACTGGAACTGCCTTCCTTTGATAGTATAGATTTGTAGGCACTGGTTATTTTAAGGGTTACAACAGTGTTACCCCCGACACACCTCAAAGTGCGTGAAAATGGTAGTTTGGGCTCCGGTGGTGAGTTAAAAAGATGTCAAAAAATTATCTCAGTTGTTTCTGTTTACTGGTTTGACCATTTCTCGTTGTGTCAACTCATTTGCATAGAGTGCTATAAGTCTTTAGAACTTTACTAAAGGGTTTTAAGCATTCGAATTTGACTTAAACTTTTCTTTTTAAACCAGAAATGTTTGCCCCTGTGCTATGGGCATTTCCTGATGTCTCCTTTCATTATGATGACGCACTTCTGGATCAGTATCTACAAAAAGACTTTTAAGACATGTGTGCTTTCACTGAAACTATTTACAAACCTCCCCCTCTCTTTTCACTTTCCCAGGGAGCTCAAGGTCTGAGAGGCATCACAGGCATCGTTGGTGACAAAGGAGAAAAAGTGAGTCAATCTATGATAAACTCATAGTATAAAAGTGATCTTACCTCCGTTACCGTCACTTATTTTCGTCATTCTTCATAAAGCAATTTTGTAAATATTGACAATGACAAGAAAACTCTGTGTAACTGTTGACTACGGAGGCATTTCCTCCCAAGTATTTTTGGTGGAATTTGTGGTACAGAAGCCCTGGGCAGAGAGGGGAGTTCTGTCTTAGGTAAATTAGAGTAAGTGGGGTTACAACATTCGGGCTTTGTCAGTATTTGTAGCTAGTACTCATAAATAACACTGACACAATGCTGGCAGAGCTATGGTCCAGCAAGGCAAAGATAAGCGGGAGATGGAAAGAGAAAGGGGAGAGAAAACCCTGTATCTCCTAGGATCCTGGGACCTTAGTCGCCCTACCACCATCCACACAGTTGTGGTCCACAGACACTAGCCTGTTCTTGACTACTACTAGAAGTCAGGTTTTCCTGGCTTTTCCGATACAAGGAGTCTGCAAGCTCAGGGACAGGTTTACATTAAGCGCATTTCTTCCTTGGAAGGCAGGTTAGTAAATGTGCGACTATAACACAATCAAGAAAGACCCAGAGCCGCAGTCAGGCAGGACAAGGAAGCTCTGCCAATAGCAGGGGCTCAATCTTGATGTGACACCGGGGAGAGCCCATGACAAAGCTGACTTCAGAATGTCATGGGGATGAGGCACAGTCGATCGTGAAGGATGAAGATGTGTGATGCTTGGTGGAGCACCTATCCTAAGCAAAAACAATGGAAACCATTCACAGTACTCTCAGCAATATTGCTCTGTGTGTGTGTGTGTGTGTGTGTGTGCACATGTGCATGCATGTGGCACGTGTGTGGTGTGGGGATTGTGTCTAGGGTCAGAGCAAAAACTATCACAGCGTTTTAGAAAGTTTATTTAGAAAGCCGTATATGGACTACATTTTTGCTCATCCACAACTTGGACCCCGGCTTTGCTCTCTTCCAAGCTTGCTTTGCTACTTTGTATCAGTTCCACAAAGCACAGGGATCTTTAGTTACAATTAAGTAACAGTAAGTTTTCACTGTTGATACTCAGTAGACCAAGGTAAGCCCCTGTCAGAAGAGCTACACATCCTATGACTTATCAGCCTGATTTGTCTACCACGGTTTCTTCTATCTCTCTTATACTCAATCTTTTCTAGGTATTTTCCTACGTGTTTTCTTTTTCCATTTCCTCTAAGGTATTTCTAAAAACAAATAAACCAACTCACCAAAACCTTCCACACTGAAGTCCCATTTATTTTTACATCTATACCACTTTAAGGAACATTCTATGTTATTCTCGGTTATTAAGTAATAAAGCCCATTTATTTCAGTGCAGCCAACATCCAGGCTTTCATTTTCCTCCAGATTTAACTCACCCCATAAAATGGGCGACCTCTCCTTGAAACCCAATTACTGTTCTTGATGGGTTCTTCATTTGAGGTACTTCTCTATTTGATAGTTTTCAAAATTTTTCACTTCTCTTCATTTCTGTCAAATTGCCCTTTAAAAAAAAAAGGCAGCTCCTCTTGTGAACACAGATGTGGAGTGGTTACCTAGTAACAGCACTTCCGGTCTGAGCCCATGCTGGACTGCAATAAGGTAGGGAGAGCTCTCTCGTGAGCGAGAGTGCAGCAAAGCCGTTTCTATCCTGCAAAGTCTGAGATGCGCTCTCACAATGCAGGCTGAGTGAGGAACTCAGGGTCTGTTTCCGATCTTCGAAATCCTTTCTTTTTTTTGGTGAATGGAAAATGTCTCTGCTCTGTTCTGGTTTTTAGGGATCAAAGAATTGCAGGGCACTGTGGTCCCCCTGCTTCCGTAGTGTTTTCTTTCCTCTTTGAGTCCACCAGGGTCTCAACTTTCTATCAAAGGATTTCTAGGTTTTCATTGTCATTATATGTGAGGTCTACCTGCTTCGGTTGGACTGACGGCCATCCAATGTTCTTTGGCTGTTTTCAACTTGGTTTGATCACTTCCTTATTTCACCTATGTTATTAGGAGACCATCCATCTGCTCAAGTTATCCTTGTTCTTTCTTATTTACCATAGAGGAGAACATTTCAAGATGGAGCCTGTGCTTTGTTGAGGACACTATGTCATGAGCACAAAAAAAAACAAAAACAAAAACCAAAAAAACAAAAAAAAAAAACCACTGTAGTTTTGTTTTTAAAATAAAGCCATCTTTTGATTCTAACAAAGAAATGAAGAAATGAAGTATCTATTCTCTTGCCAAGTCAGAGATCATTTCCAGATGATTAGACTTGAAACAAACCATTTAGACCAGAGGTTTTCAACTTATGGGTCAGAACCCTTTTGGGTCAGTTTGTAACAATGAAAATAAATCCTGCCTATCACATATTTGCATTATGATTCACACTTAGCAAAATGACAGTAATGAAGTAGCAATGAGATACTTTTATAGTTTGCGGTCAGCACAACACGAGAAAATATATTAAAGGGTTGCAGCATGAAGAAGGCTGACAACCACTGATCTAGCTAGTTCCTAAGTTATCATCACATTGTAAATTGGATCTATCTGGAGAAAGTAGGTTGATTACTATACATAAAGTGAATATATTTTATGAATAGATGTTAGCTTCCTCTAATAGTCTTAATAGCTCACTCTTCTGAATCATAGTCATGTGAGTTACTTTTATTTTAGATCAAGGGCAGGCTGGTGGTTTCTAGAGTCTTAGAAGTCCTCCTCACATCTGTGGCTCTGTAGAATCCAGTGAAGCTAAATTCACACTCACCCCGATCCCGTCAGCATTAATGAATTCCCATAGGTATCCTGAGACTTTTGGAGACTGACCAATAAATCTCATCCAAGAGACCTGCTAAGCCCTCTGAGTGAGTCCCACTTTCCAGTCCACGTAGGCAGTTGAGAAGAGATCCCTTGCTAACTTAACATATCCAGAACAGTATCAAGGACTGTCTTGAGCGCTGTTAGCATGATGAGCAGTACACAGGAGTGACTTCATGTGTGGAGTGTCTAATGGATGACTCTTCCGTGTTCATTCACAAATACTCTATGCATTAACATATAAGGCCTCCATTTACTCTGGCTGGTATCTTTTAGAAAAATGAAGATGTCCTGTAGCATGTGTGTCTGATCTGGACTTTTTTTGTTTTGTTTTCAGGGTGCACGGGGATTTGATGGAGAACCTGGACCTCAGGGCATTCCAGGTGCAGCTGTAAGTAGTGTTTCTTTTACAAACAAACAAACAAACAACAAAAGACAAAACAACAAAAACAAAACAGTGACTTTTAAAAGGCAATGGTACTTTCCTTTTCCCTCTCTTCTAATCCCCTCTCCTCCCCCCACCCCTACTTTCCTCTCCTTTATAGTGATATATCATCTTGCCATGCAACTCTGGCTGGCCTTAGGCTTGTAGTAATCCTCCTGTCTCAGCCTTCCGAATGCTGAAATTACAATGAACACTATCACAAAATACAGATCTCTAATATTTCTCCCCAGATTAAGCAAATTCTCTCTATATAATATATATAAGTAGCTTACACATGTAAGTAATTAAAATGGAAAAATAGAGGCCAGGTCTGGTAGTGCAGGCCGTAATAACAGCCACCCAAGAGTTCAAGGTAGACGATGCCCAAATTCAAGGCATGCTTGGACTACAGGATGAGTTCTAGACTAGTCCGACCAACTCAGTGAGACCTTGCCATTGCAAAAGGCGGGGGGGGGGGGGGAGAGTGGTTAGGGACACGGTGCAGCAGCAGAGGGCTTTCCTATTAAGTGAAAGGCCCTTGGTTCAGTGCCTAGAGCCAATGAATTAAGAAAAAACCAGGCAAAGACACCAGGCACACAAGCGGTGCACAGACATATCCAGAGGCAAACTATCCATACACATTAAAAAACAAGTTAGTTATCCTCAATGTGGATGATGCTTCCTAATCTTAAAACACTCCAAAAAAAATCCTGTTGTTCATATTGGGAACTTCTGTGTTTATTCAGGGTGATCAAGGACAGCGGGGACCTCCAGGAGAAACAGGTCCTAAGGGAGACAGAGTGAGTATGAAATCAGTTCGAATCTTTGCGAAGCATTCCAGTTTTCTGAATCATCGACCGGTTCTCCGTATCTGGCATGGCCTGGGCCTTGCAACCATCGAGGATGTCTGATTTCTTTGATCTCTTCTGTCCACAGGGCAATCAAGGTTCCCGAGGAATTCCTGGATCCCCGGGGCCAAAAGGAGACACGGTATGTCCCGAGCTGTAGGTGTCAAATAGAGTTCCCAGGATAATTACTGACTCGCAGGGGAACTTCAGGGAATGAGGTAGAGAAGACTACGCCTTTCTCTAAGACACAGTGTGCTCTTTGTGTGTCCTTACAGGGCTTGCCAGGTGTAGATGGTCGAGACGGAATACCAGGAATGCCCGGGACAAAGGTAGATGTGTGAGCTGAGGTTTTGCATGAATGGGGATGTCTCTGCTCTGGATAACTGTGCTTGGCATTTCCATTATAACATTACCAGAAGGTTTGCTCCCAGAACTATGTCTCTCTCTCTCTCTCTCTCTCTCTCTCTCTCTCTCTCTCTCTCTCTCTCTTTCAATTTTCAACTGAAGCGTCAACTGCAAATTTCTAATTAAAATAGCATACTTATTTGATGGGTTTAGGAACTCTGTGAAATCATCCCACTGATGAGCGTGGGCTTAAGGGAATTCTAGGTTTGAATGTGTGTCCTTGGTCCTACCCACCACCAACCCCGACTTAAAAGTGTGCCTGTGGTTAGCTGCCGGAAAATATTTTACCTAAAAGGCATGTTCTCCTCTTTCTTAGGAGAACACACGAGTTCATAAAGGTCTGATTGTGTGATTGTGAACTTTCTTTCAGGGTGACGCGGGGAAGCCTGGACCTCCGGGAGACGTGGGATTGCAGGGTTTACCAGTACGTGCTAATCTTCTGTTTCTCATATGTTCATGTTTTATGTGCATGACAAAAACAAAAGTGAATTTGGAGGGATAGATACATTATGCAATTTGAGGAAAATATGATGGTTTCTGTTTTGTTTTGTTTTTTAGTTCTCTTATTTTAATGGTCATTTTTTTTTTGTTCTCCCTTGTGATTAGCTAGCTGGTTATTTACCCAAGAAGCATAAAAAGAACAGTACATTCTGCTTATGCACTATTAAACTTAATTGTTTGGGTCTGCCTTTTCTATTACCCTCCTTAAATAGTCCAGAGCAAGGACTGGAGATATGGTTCAATGGTTAAGAGCATTGACTGCTCTTCCAGAGGTCCCAAGTTCAATTCCCAGCACTCACATGGTGGCTCATAACACGGCCCTGGCTCTTGTCTTACTTTTAACCAGCCTTGGAGTTCTCAGTAGCAGAGCTGAGATAGGAGAGTGGAAGAATTCTCAGGGACAGCAGAGAAAGTCTTGGGTTGAATAGTTGAAACATTGAAATCGGTATTCCCTACTAACGCAAGGCTGAAAATTCACATGCAGTTTGTATTTTTGAGTTTGTGTGCTTGAGCCTTTGAAAGCAAATCTTTCTAGTTAACAACGGACACTTGGTAGCATCAAGTACTGGCTCCCAATCTGTTATGGCATCTGGCATTATGTGAGCTGTCAGGGATATACAGATACCAGCACAAGCAAAATGAGGACTTGATTATTTTGTACAAGAACCAATGTTATGTTCCTATAGCATCTGTCCTGCCCTAGAGATGGTCTGTTGATGTGAAGATCAGGCTGAATCCTTACTTGAAGGTCATTCCAAAATGTAGCCTTAGCTTAGAGGTTTTCTTTAAGGTCGTTCAGCCTTAAGCAGCTTAACAAGGCATGGGGAAGCCTCACGCTACACACCCTGCGTAGCTCTGTTAGTGAGGGATTTGGGAAAGAGCATCTCTACAGGCCGTCTTCAAGGTTGCCACGGTCCCTTCCGCCTCTTCTCAGATGGTGGGTTTGGCATTTGTTGGCTCCTCAGATGAGGCAGTTAAACCCAGAATCTGTGTGTTCCTTTAGGGTGTGCCTGGAATCCCTGGTGCAAAAGGTGTTGCCGGTGAAAAGGTAAATACCAAATTGAACTTGCAGCTAATATTTTGCTTTATGCCTTTACGAGTTTATTTTTGTTATAATTTTTTTTTAGTATACTCAGCCTGGATTTTATTTTGCATTTAATTCCAGGGAGAGATCAGAAAGCAAAACCTTTAAAATGTCCACATGCTAATCTTTTTCCCAGCTGTGGAAAATGTTTCTTCCTGAAATTGTCATTTATTTATTTTTTTTTTGCTAGTATAAGACAGAGACAGCTTCATGGTTTCTAACTATTTTACATAAGGAAGATATGATTAAGCTATAGAATTTATGTCACGTTATGTTCCATAGAGAATTAAAGAACAAGTCATTTAGAACAACAGGCCAAAGAAATAAAAAACACAAAGAGCTTTTCTTTAGAATAAACTAGATTAAACATGATAAAGTAGAACTTGGGGCTGGGGAAGGGGGCAGTCTGGGAAGTGCTTGCCTGAGGGGGATCCCTAGAAGCCCTATAAAAGGCCAGGTGTGGGAGTGTGAGCCCGCCATCCTAGGAGGACACCTTCACTTCCGGGAACAGCCAGCTTAGCCTAAGGATAAGTTTGACACATTCCAGGCCAACTTGATACTCTTGTCTCAATAAAAACAAATGTGGATGGACACACTCTGGCCTTCACACCCTCTAGGGGCATTCACATCCACACACATACATGCAAACACATGTGAACATGTGATCACACGTGCACACAAACGTACACATAAGAAAGAGATGCTGCATTCTCCCAGATTCTCATGGTACGGCCAGGAGACGAGTGCTATTTAAGTAGAATCAGTGCCTGGTGTGGGTAAAGAAGGCTGAGGCCTATATTTGCTGTCTGAGTTACTCTAAATGTTGTCTTCTGTCTTTAGGGTAACACGGGCGCTCCAGGGAAGGCTGGACAGTTGGGAAGTTCAGGAAAACCAGTAAGACCATGTTTACGCTTTTCTGTCAGTTAAGATCGATAGCCTCCAGGAACAGTTGCCTAATTGTATCTCTGTCTGCTTTCCTTTCCACAGGGCCAACAAGGGCCTCCGGGGGAGGCTGGACCTCGGGGACCCAGGGGCCTTCCAGTGAGTACTCTTGTCCCATGCCTTCCCTCCGAGGATGCCACTGAGTGTCCCTTACTTATGACAGCATGGATGATTGTTAATGTTTGAGCATGTGCATATCTCTCTGGCCCAGAGAGAGAGAGACAACAAAAATACCATTTATATAATGGTATATATCTTCTTTTCCAAAACTAGTACCAAAATGATGTGTTTAAAAAAGCATAAAGGGGTTTTTATTTTCTTCTTATGCCTGAAGTATTTTAGTGTGGTTAAAAACCTTTAGTAAGATGTAATTCGGATTCCTAGTTTCTGTCTTCTGGATGATAAAAACAAGTAAATAAATAAACACTCCAAGCGGGAACATGGACACAGCTCCAAATACACATCTTTGAAAGCCTTCCTAGAGTGTGAGGAATGAGGATTTTTGTGCTTGAGAGAATCGGAGTTGTCCGCTCTCACCCAGCAAGAGTGGCATTTTCTGCTTCATGCAGACATCTGTCACGGACCCACATCAGGCAGCTTTCTAGGGCTATCTCAGTAGCCAAAGGACCCCTCCTGCTCTAGCCACGCCCTCTTCCCCCGCTCACGGTTCCGTTCAGGGTTGGAGCCTGTGAGTTTCTAACTGAAACACTTGTCATGGATTATTGGCAAGGAACCGAGGTTAAAACCGGATCACAGTTCTTACGCAGTAAAAATGCTGCATGCCGGACTGACCCAAGGAGATGGACAAGTGTTGGGGAATTAATATTTTGAGACTGTTTATGGTTGAACCCACTTTTTTTTTTTTTTAGCAGAAAACTGTATATGGTTGAATGAGCATTGACTGTGCACCTATTGTTTATCAGGAAACACACTGAACACACACACACACACACACACATTCACACATATACACATCCACATACACACATACACACACTCACACCCCCATACCCACACCCCCCAACCACACATGCTCACACACATATACACACCTACATGCACTCACATACACACACACATACACACATACATGCACACACACACACATGAACTCACACATAGATACCCACACCCACCCAACCACACACACACTTACACACACACATATACACACACCTACATGCACTCACATACACACACACATACACACATATACACATACACCCATACCCACACATACCCACATACACCCATACCCACATACACACATCTACACACTCACAT
This sequence comes from Apodemus agrarius, assembly GCA_964023405.1. Taxonomy (NCBI): domain Eukaryota; kingdom Metazoa; phylum Chordata; class Mammalia; order Rodentia; family Muridae; genus Apodemus; species Apodemus agrarius. The sequence continues at coordinate 20,458,277 of OZ030014.1, read as the reverse complement.
CCACTTATCACACCCACCTACATACACATTCACACACACACACACACACACACACACACACACATCCTACATAGGGACCGCTTACCTTTACCAGCTAAGCGACAGAGACACAACTAATGAATATCTGGGGGTGGACCATCAAAAGGATGCAGGGAGAGTAGCTTCTCTCAGGCGTGCTGAGTTGGATTGCAGGAAGTTAACTGGCGGGTCTGGTTTTGCACACTTCGTATGAGTCTGATTTTGTCCTTTTGTCCCAGTCACTGAGACTCAAAGCACCACCCTTCCGCCACCTTATCTCCTGTCTCAGGATCACGGGGTTCAGTGATCCTGTCTTCTTTCTGCTCCTTTACATTGGCTTTCTTTCCTTGTTTCTTTCTCCCTGGATTGACTCACTGGGGTTATGGCAATATCATCTGATTTGCTTCACCAGCTCCATCTCTCCTGTCCCCACCAAGTTGTCTCCATAGGACCCCACTGATAGGTTGATATTTGCTCTTTTCTAGACTCTTGCCATTTGCGGGATGTATCAAATCCATGATGGTCACCCTAGAGTCCTTGGGGAGTAGTTCCAAAAACAATCCCAAAGGTCCCAAGAAATGGAAGGACCCCCCAGTCTGCAAATACCAAATATTGGTCTTCCCTGAGTACTGCCTACTGTCATTTGAGTGAAAAAGGAAGTAAAAAGGAGAGGAAAAGACATGACAGTTATGGTATGGTGGAGGAGATTGTAGTCAGAGGCAGACATATCTGGGAGGGTCGAGAGGGATCATGACCCCTGTGCCTTATGAGAGAGATGGGAGGGAGGGAGGGAGGGAGGAGAGAGAGAGAGAGAGAGAGAGAGAGAGAGAGAGAGAGAGAGAGAGAGAGAGAGAGAATTAGAGGACCCAAGTATAGCAGCCAGGAGTTCAACGGACAGAAAGGGCAGCTAACCAAAATGTCTATATAGGGAAGACCCTCTGGGCAAGGGGCAGCCCATCTCCTAGGTTGGTGAGTTTAGGGTAGAGGCTGGGGTATGTCAGTCATACCCTGTAACAGGCAGGGACTGAGGGATGCTGGGAGAACCATAGGCCAGGTGCCCTTTGTCCTGGAGTCAAAGCTTAACACTGTCTTAACTTTTCCTCCCCACTTAAAAAGTCTCTTATGGCTGGGAATGCTGGCTTTTAATCCCAGTTCCCATGAGCCATCTCTGTGAGCTCAGGTCCAGTCTGCTCCACATAGCAAGTTCCGGGCAAGCCAAGGCTATAGAGTGAGCCCTTCTCTCAAACATCAACAACACCACAAAAGAAAACAAACAAAAATAGTTTATGAATTTACGCTGACAAGAGGAAGTCTAAAATCTAAAACTTATTTTGATAACTCCTGATATGTCTTCCTTCCTTCCTTCCTTCCTTCCTTCCTTCCTTCCTTCCTTCCTTCCCTCCCTCCCTCCCTCCTTCCGTGTGTGTGTGTGTGTGTGTGTGTGTGTGTGTGTGTGTGTGTGTGTGCTTGTACAAATGCATGTGTATACAGGTGTCTCATGTGTGGAGGTCTACATGGCATCTTTGGAAAGCCAAGATGGCCACCAGAAGTCCTTATCTAATGGAGAGGCACCTCAGTTATGATGAGGACTATTCTGTGTAGCTCTTAGCTCACGGATTTTCCTCCTGTTTAGGCGGAGCTCTTCTCCACCTCTGAGCCATTGGTCCACGTGGAGTTATTCTGAAGTCCAAAACCTTTGATCCCTTTGTGTCCCCTGCTGTGACGTGCAGGGAGATCACGGGGTGCCCCATTGATCTCCGGGCCTCCTCCATCTTTTTCTGTAAGGCCTGCCAGGAGGTAGTGCTCAGTGAATGTTTCTTGGAATAAATTAGATTGAAGGCCTAATAATAAATCCTGCCATGCTGCTTTCATTGCTAAAAGCTGACTTCTCACCTGCTATGGTTTTTTTCAGAAAAAAAAAAAAACTCACAATGTAATTGTTCTAGCTCTGGAGCAAAGTTGTGGCTCTCCTGGAGGGTGCATTTGCGCTTCCATTCACATCTTTGAGTTCCATTTCATAGGTAGAGTCACACATTTCCATCTACGGACGGCAGGTGTGATCAGCCTTCCTTGTAAATTTACCTCAAGTTGAACTGAATAGGAGAAATAAGAACATATGTCTAATGTGTCCTAGATACATATCTTGGCAATTAATTTTTGCTGATTTGGTTGTAAGAAGGAGTAGTTCTTTTTGTTTTTGTTTGGTTGTTTTTGGCTCTCTAGTGATTTCATGGGAACCGCTCTGTCTCACTTTCTCTGCTTGGTCTATTATTGGTCTGAGTGGCTCCTGGCCTCCCGTTTGCTTCTGTATCTCAGTGGCTCCGAACCAAGCACCCTCCAGGCTTCTCAGAGCTTGCCGGGCTCTGGGCGAGTGGGTAATGTTTGCTCTGCTCTCTGCTTCTGACTGGGAACAGCTCCCTGCTGCTTTCTCCCTCTGAACATCATATGCTCTCATTGTCCTTTTCCTGGAGACCTTTACTCCACCCCAGCACAACAGCCTCAAGCAGAGACGTCTCCATATGGGGGCCATATGGTGTGTGGTTGAATATTCTAAGCTTCCCAGCCCTTGGCAATGGTGTTGTGAGGCTGATACGGGTGATGGTAAGCATTCAGATAGATTTTTCTCTGCCCATATATAAAGGGATATTTCTATCTCTGCACAAGATAATACGAGTCTATCATATCACAAAATTGAATCCTTTTGGAAAAAAAAAACATCCTTGTAACAAACTGAAAGTTATTCTCTGAGGTAGACCTCGTGTGATTTTCCAATTTAATAAGAAAATAAATTGATCTAAAAAAAAACAGTCTAGAGAAATCAGAATTGATCTTTTGGGTTAAACCAACATCCTTCCTTTTTTTTGTTATTGCCAGAGAGAAACACTTAGTATGCACAACAGGGTGAAGGTAATGATGTGCAATTTCTCACTTCAGAAATGCAGCTGACATGCGCCAAAGATATTCTTTATGCTTCAGCTGGTTAGCTAGGTAATTTTGGGAACGTGTGAAATATGAGAGCCCCAACAAGTGGATGGAACAGAGCCAATTCTTTTGAAAAACAACGCTGGTAACATTTAATCTAACTAAATGTAATGATTTCCTTTTGTGATCTTTAACAATGTCTAGTACCTTTATAAGGAAAGAGGCATCCACTTGAATTATTTGGTGTCTGTTTCTCTCTGGACGCACATGCCAATACGGTCACGGCCTGGCTTGAAGTTGGTATTCATTTGCCAAATTCTCCTGGCACGAGAGATTCAGAATCAGAGGTGAAGAGGGCTGAAGAGAAATAGGAAATATTGGCATAGAGAGCAAAGTTCTGGGAGACAGCAGTGCAACCCAGACCTAAAGGGCTTGAGGTGAGGCTGTCTGCAGCCACAGCTGGGACAGAGGCTCTGCGTCTTCTCTAAAGACTTGAATGCCTCTTAGGGAGGCATCGGTGGATGGGTCTGAAGTTCTCAGAGATGCACGTGGGAACACAGGGACCCTGGGAGAAACAGAGAGCCTTTTAGAACATTCTCCCGTCTCAGCCGGCAGAATCCCATTTTCACCCAGGTTCCTTTTGATTATCATAAATGGAAACTCATCGTTATGGGGTGTGTAAATATCAGCACCAGAGAGGAGCATTTCTGTCCCCGCCTCCGTTGGCTACACTGAAAGTGGTGACCATGAGATGCTGGTGTAGTGACTGCCAGACGCCGGGGTCCAAGGCTCTGTCATCTGTTTAGCAGTCTCACAGTGGCTTGCCCAGTTATTGCTAGAATGTGACTAAGCTACATTTTTAGAGTGGCTATTTATATCTTGGTTCCTCATCTTTTTCTTCTGACATAAAAATCGAGAATGTGTGTGTGTGTGTGTGTGTGTGTTGTACAGAAAGCACAAAAAAAAATGGCTGTCAGAAAACTTGTCCTTAGCACTTCGGTTGTAACTCCATTGGATATTGTAAAAACGCGCATGGTAGACTTTCCCATAGAGGCTATTTCTCTAGAAATAGACTCATTCCGAATGGCCTGGAGCTTGTAACATGGTGATGCAGAACAACAGAGAACACAGCTGTCTGTGCAGTAGCAGAGGAGCACACACCCACACGTCACAGGTCCTTCTCCTGGTCCCACATAGACACTGACTCCCCCTGGGGACATCCATCCACCAGTGCAGGTGTTGTCAGCGGTGCTCTAAGCCACCATGCACACTCAGCCATAGCCTTGACAGGGACTTGGGAGGACGTGGGGAACAGGCACTAAGGAGCTATGAGAGATGGGAGGAAATAAGGTGTCTGCAGAGCAAGTCCTTGTGTTTGACTCTTGAGATAGTTAATCCTTCCAAGCATAAACTAAAGGCTCTAGAGTCCCAGTATTTGAATTTCTCCATTTGGTTTGTGGGAAAGAGCTATACTAGCTAGCCTTAATTTTGATACAGTAGCATGATTCTTTCATTTAGAAGAGAACACTTGAGACTAAGTGAATGCAGGAGTTAGGAACTAAGTTTATTTTGATATTTCTTTCCTCTCATCAGTGATAATCAGTTCTTAAGATTAAAGTCTTGTTAGACCAATGTCATTGAGAATCTGCATTGCAGGGCATCTGGGAACTATTTGAGAATGCCAGTGAAACACACACACACACACACACACACACACACACACACACACATCACGTACTGATGAGAAGCCATCTTGGAAGATCTATTCCAAATTCACTGGAGCCAAAGCCAAACTTCCCCTTTGTTGCAGTTTTTAAAAACTGAACTTATTCATTGGCGCTGTCATACACGTGTCTAATGTACTATGACCACACATACTCCACGCGTCTTATCCTCCTCTCCACTCCTCCGTAAAGACCCGCTCCTTTAATGGTTTTCTTGTTTTGTCTTTGTTTAGCGACTTGATGAGTGTAACCAGGGTCATCTGCTTGAACATAGGTGTAATGCAGATCAGGCTGGAGCATGGGGGACTCACCACTGTCTAGGCTATGGAGGATGATGACTCTCTTTGGTCTAGAATTCTTCCTTAGTCAATAGTTCCCAAGGGAAAGGTGGGCCCATGAGCCTCTCCTGTGGTGGGTATCTGGAGAGAGGGCAGAAGACAATCTTTACTGATGGATAGAAAAACAAAAAGAACCATTGCAGGGGCCACTTTCCATTCTAGATTTACATCCTCATGGGGCACTGCCTCGGGGCTTCCAAGTTACCCATGGGATTAAGGACCAGTGTATTATTGAAAATGCTCAACCTGACAGGTTGTTAATATAAAAATTATTGAGCAGTACTTAAGAGCATCGGGTTTCAATCACTCATAAGTCATTTGAAATGGCCATAATGAAATTATAGCCCACAGCCAGAGACTATTGTAATGGGGTAACCTTTTGGGAAATCGAAAATCCAGAAGGTTTATGGATCTTGATATCTTGTCCAATCTACGGATATAAGCCAGAATAATATAACCTTACCAAAAGAATTTAGAATCATGAATTATTAAAATGAAACGGTTATAACAGTTTAAAGGAAAACGAACTCAAATTAGTCCTTGCGGTTTTATGATACACTTCGAAGGAAATGCGATTACTTATCTACTTGTGTTCCACTGCATTCTACAGAGCTGAACACAACATGAGGTATATAACAGGGTTTAGTCAGATTGGACGAAACCATGTTGAGTTTCACACAGCACCTTTTCTCAAAAAAATTTTTTTCTTTAAAGTTCAGGGTTTCAAGTAGAATAGAAAATGTGAAGACTTAGATTTCAAATAATAAAATTTGAATTTGGCCCACGAGGTGTAACCTTAGCATTGCTGTTATCAGATCTTGGTGGTGAGTCACACTTTCCAAAGTCTGCTCTCCTTGGAGACATATTTAGATCTAGAATGAGTGAAACAAGAAATTTTTGCCTCAGAGAGTTTATAAATGGCTACTACCTGTGTCTTCTTGTGGTTGCAGCAATCATTTGAGGGCAAGCACCTCTGCCCCGTGCTTCCCTTTTGTGTTTTTCGGAGGTATACGATCATTTGCCATCTGCTCCTCTAAGGAGTCTGTAGACCCAAGAGCTTACACAGACACCGCAGCCTGCCCAATGAGTGGGTATGGACTACCCCAAGAACGCGTCTAAGTGAGAGCATAAACGCGTATGTATGGATAGTCACAATGTAAATCAGGATGTGACGTACATGCTGAAGATTGCTAACATCATTGTGTGTACAGGCAGTGAATGTTCTTGTCTGGCATTTAGAGAGTAGCACAAGCACTCTCCATGAACAGTGCACAGAGAGCGATTGGTTGACTCTTGACAGGATGGTTTAGGCCTTCAGTTGCAGTGAAGGGAGATTTTGGCAACACCTATATTTTAACAAAAACCTGGATGAAATTTTTTTATATATATTATACATATAATACATATAATACATACACACACACACACACACACACACACACACGCACACGCACACGCGCGCGCGCACACACACACACACACACACACACACATATATATATATATATATATATATATATATATATATATATAATGAAGCATTTGACTCTGGGCTAAACATCTAGCTGATGACAACATGTGTGTTTTCACAGGGCAGTAGAGGCCCAGTAGGACCAGAAGGATCTCCAGGAATACCAGGGAAACTGGTAAGTGAAGTTTCCAGTCTCTACATGTTTGCTTCCTGCAAAGTAAATATGTTTTTTTGTTTGTTTGTTTGTTTTAAACTGGAAAGGAGAGAGAAAATTGCAAGAGATCATCTAATTAACTGTATGTTTTTTCGTTGTTGTTGTAGGAGTATGTGAAACTGTAAATACAATTTTCAAATTGTATCTATGATAATCGCCATGAGTATTTTAATCAGTGTGGTTTGCAGAAGGCATTCGAAAACCCCAAGGCATGAAGTGCCATGGCCGGCATCGGCCTCTTAGCGAAACGGGACAGATGAATGCTGGTCTTTGCTTCTTGCGTACCTCCTGTTTACACAGCAGGAGAAGCGACAGCGTGGTGCCAGGCATTGGCTGAAAGAGCCCACTGTTGCTGAGTTGTACAGCAGCGGGAATTCAGAGGTGGAGCGGAAGGTGGGCGGCCGCCCACCCCTCTTCTCCTGGGATGCGGAAGCGAGGCAGCACTAAACCAACCACACATTAACTTTACACATGACTTGGCACCCCAGGGCCCCTGTCTGGCTTGTCAACTTTGAGCATCGAGGACACAGTGACTCTGGAGATTTTCTGTTTATTTTCCAGGGATCTGTGGGCAGCCCTGGCCTTCCTGGCTTGCCTGGGCCCCCTGGACTTCCTGGAATGAAAGGAGACAGGGTAAGATACCCAGCGCTCTACATGGGTTTGTGTGTTTCCTTCCCCGCTTCTAAATCTGGAATGTTGACTCCTTCTTTGTTGAGATATCAAGGTTGCTTTATCCAGGGAAGACTTTCTATATTGATTATCATGAAGAAATATAGTGAAAGAAGCATAAGTGTTAAATTTCTGAGAGTTGACATTCAAAACAAAACAAAACTAACTTTCCAGAAGGAAGAAAACTAAAGGCTGAGGAGGACAAAAAATACCAGTTGTAGTTATAGTTTTTATTAAATTCTAAATTTCTATTCCTACCAGTGAAGGTTGATTCATATGGATATGACCAGAGAAGGTTCTCATATTACCAGAGATTTGGGAAACAATTATGACAAGACCAGGTCTCCTCTGGTCCTCAATTAAATGCTAAGACTCAGGAAGCTCTCTCCCATCAAATTATCCATCAGCTCATTCAAGGATAGAGGAGAGGCCCTTGGTCCTGTGAAGGTTCGATGCTCCCGTGTAGGGGAATGCCAGGACAGGGAAGGGGGAGTGGGGAGTGGGTGGGTTGGTGATCAGGGGGAGGGGCGATGGGATGGGGGGTATCAGAGGGAAAACAAGGAAAGGGGATAACATTTGAAATATAAATAAAGTAAATATCTAATTTAAAAAAAGGATATTGGCTCTTCTGATGCACACAACTCCAAATGCTGAAAAATGTCAAATTTTGTTCACTCCAGGGTGTATTTGGTGAGCCAGGTCCGAAGGGTGAACAGGTAAGTGTTGCGTGTGGTTAGCAGTGTTGGGTATTCGCCACTTTATGAGGAGGGGTTGTGGGCTTGTGGGTGTGCTGTAACAATGAAGGCTCACAGCTGTTCTCCGTGTGCTTTATAGGGAGTGAAAACCATAGTGGGGTTTGGTGTGCAGCCAGACTGTTTTCAGACGAGAGCACTATTGGCTGTTTTCCTGAACTGTACAGTGCTCTTCCTTTGAAGTGGGTAGCCCGTCTCTCGAGCTGGCTGGATTTCATTCAGGTGACACAGACTTTTGAAGCCACAGAAGAACATCTAATCAAGATGCTATTTGCTCAAGACCTCCACAAATAAAATGTGTGGACGGAGCCGGCCTGTGTCTGGACTCCTCTTTCTACTGTAGAATGCCACTTTCAAGGGTTACTGGATTTTAAAATTGCTAAATAATATTGTTAATCTAATTAAATGATTCAGACTCAATTACCTGGAACAGGCCTGGTCTCTCTGGCTTCTTTAGTCTGTTTAGCCTGTTGTCGTGAAATCGAGAGCTCCCACATGATCCTTGGGGCATTTGGAGACTTAAAAATGCTTATCGGTGTTGACTGGTCGAAGTTGAACCACGAATGGAGAACTGGAAAACACGTAACATTTTATCTTAAAATTTTAGGGTGCCTCTGGTGAAGAAGGTGAAGCAGGAGCAAGGGGTGACCTTGTAAGACTTTTTTTTTTTTTTTTTTGGTTAATATAAAACTTTAAAATTGTTGAAAATTTCTCAGACGCTGTTCTTTATCTTAAAGGCTAAGTGTGTTTTCCTCTATTTATACTCAGTGATCCCCAATACTGAAGGCAAGGCCCAGGAAAGCAGATAGGGAGACCCAGCTTTAAATATCTGTAGAATTCCCTTAGAGATGACCAATTCTCCTTTGGTCTTACACTGAGACATCTAAGCTCTTGATACAGTACTACAGAATACATACGAATAGGGCCTAGCAGGGAAACGATACTCAAGTGGTTTTAGATTCAGGGAGCTGCGCCTCATAAATATTACTGAGGGCATTTTTCTAGCCCTGAAAATGACTCCATGTCCAGAGAATGGGACCTCCGAGTCTCCAGGAAAGGGGGAGGCACAGAGCTTGCTGTCTGCCTGCAGAGGCGCTGGATCCGCTGACTCATCAAAGTGGCTTTGGCCAGAATGACCAGACCTAACACAGGAATGTATGTTTGACTCCTATTTCAGCCAGTAAGGTCTTTCCTATGAAATAAACCTACAGCACTTTAAGAGCAGAGAAACAATCTGCTAATATTTATCCAGAATTTCAGGGTTTAGAATAAATATAAATGAAAGGTCTGAACTGGGCAAAGTCTCCAGATATTTATGTTTTTTCCAAATTTCTGAGATTGTTGTGTTTCAGTTTCTGTAGAGGCTGCTCATTTTATGAGTTAAGGGGATGTTTTAAAATTTAAATCAGTCTTGTCTTGCTAACTCATAACACTTGAACCGAACTCATCTAAAAATAATGATGGGAAGATCTCCTGGTGTGTTGTTTGTTTGTTTTGTTTAAAGCCTAAGACCATACATATTTTATTTGGTAGATTTTAGGGAATGAGTTAAAAATATAAGAAATATAAAAGTTAAATTTCAATAGGTAGTTCTAAATGTCTATTGTGTTCAGTAAGAAAAAGGTATTTTATTTTGTTTTATTAATTATTTTATTATGCACACAATTTCATCCCCGGTGCTGCGTGCTGTAGATCTGGGTGAACCCCACAGAGCCCTGATTGCAGTCTATTAGTTAGTGGGTGAGTTAGCCAGGATTGGGGAGGGGGGCCTCGCTCACCCAGAACACAGATCTGGGAAGATGAACCAGAACGATAACCCACATTTTGAGTCAAACATACTTTCTGCAGTTCTGTGCTCCATCTGCACATGGTTTTCTGTAGTTTAGCAGTACCCTACCATTGGAAAAGTGTTTTAGGAAACTATGTAAAGTGAATATATTATACTAATATGATTTTGTCTTACTGATTTAGGGAGATATGGGACAACCTGGCCCAAAGGGATCTGTAAGTATCATGAACATCGAGAGTGAAAAAAAAAATTAAAAACATCAATAAAACTGTGTGAAATGCAACGTTCTGCTTCAGGAAATGATTGTATAAAATTAGATCCTTGATCCTTCAAGGAAATAGGTGTCTAGATAAAGGTGTAAATAGTGGGCTTGTCCAGTAGGAAGAAACCCCCAACTGTGTAAATGGATCTAGTTTTCGAACTAACCACTTTAAAGAAAGTTTGTTTCGGCATTATAAATGGCTCAATGACCGTCACATTATGATGCCCAAATGGCCATCTCAGAGAGCAGGCGCACGCTCTACAGCTAGGAGAATAACTGAATTTCCTTGGCAGGTATGCTACTATAAAATATTTCCATAACTTCCTTGATCTCCTGTGTGTTCTAGTGGAGGGGGAAGCAGAGCACATCAGAAAACATGCCAGACTCCTCAGAACCGTAAAATGATGAGCTTCCATAATTTTGTTATTTTACAGAGACTAAACCTATGTCCCTAGAGTAGATGAATTCAGAATTATAGATCTAATCCATAGGAAATCTGAGGCATCTTGCTTACGTGCACACCAACACAATTAGGAACTTGGAATTTAGACAGAAAAGGTGAAGCTCAGATGGTAATCCCAGACTACTAGCTTCTCGTGAGTTCTTAAATTCGATTTCTAGAATATTGCAAATTTCTGTCTTTATCCAACAAATTATCTCCACGGCAGTTAATATAACCTTACCCCCTCCAAAAAAAAAACCCCACTATATCCCTTTGAATATTTAAAGGATAACTTTTAAAAGAAGTCACTATTATAGAATACAGGCAGCTTTTGAGCATAGTAGACCAAATTTGGTTGGAAGAGGTCTTGGTTCGCCCATTTTGTCTCCTGGATAGCTGGAACTATCCATTTTGGGGACCTTTACATGCTGTGTCATTAACACTTTAGGATAGGCTTTCTTTCTCTGTGAGAATTATTATGCTTCCAGCCGATCCTCTATCTTACCGTCTCCAGGGGCACCCACCCAAACCCGGCTTCGGTGCCCAGATGCAGACTGTAGGCTGTATGCATACTAGCACATAGATGTTATGTGTGTTAACATCTCTGCCTTTAAGCACCCAAGTCTCAAGCAATGTTTATGTCCAAGAATACTTGAAAGGAATTGTTTAAAGTTGCACCAGATATGAAGAATAAACCCTGATGTGTTTGGTGAGAGAAATCCTATGTCGCTATCTGGAAGAATTTGACAATGTTCAAGGGAAAGAATTCAAACTGCAAAAGAAAAATTGATTGTAAAGTAGTGACCTGCCCTGCATTCTAATTTGGATATATTGGGAATTAGCTGTTAATTCATTAATTTTCTCCTACCTTCTGCTAATGTGACACACTGCCCAAGTCATGCTGAAGAAATTGAACTGTACTCTCCCAGAGTCAAGAAAATGATTAACTAACATGGGAGCTCTCACCCATCCATCTAATGTCAGCACAGATGAACTTGCTCAGTGGGAAGTGTCTGGAGCTGGATGTCTGTCCCAGTTCTTCATTGAAGAACTCTGTCTGAGAGATCTGAGGTCCTCTGGCATCCTGGTCTTTTCATTCAGGAGTTCCTGTCCTTTTATATAATAGCAGTGGTAGCCATTACCACAAAGAGAGCATAATTCGATGTGGCCAGTACTTGAGTGCATTCTCAGTTCACTTGGGCAACTCTTTGGGCTGTTTGAGGAGTCGTTAGTTTCTCACTCTGGGAACCCGACTCCTTCCCGGCCCTGTTAGTGTTTCCTAAGCTCTCTCTGTTGATGCTGCCCTTTGTCCAGGAAGTCTTTCAAGTTGTCATTTCTGTGTAGAAGCAATCTTGTCAAGCTGACTTGAATGAATATCATTTTTTTTCATCATAAAGCAAGATTGAGAAAGCTTGCGGAGCCTTGTTTAGCAGTGTGTGGTGGAATCGTTGTTTACATCTTCCATTGGGCTGGAAACGTTTGCGTGTTTGAAAGAGGTAGCTTCACACGCATTGATGCTGCACAGGAGAAAAAGAGGCAGGGAAAAGCTGCCTGGTGTACGTTCCACATTGAAGAAAGACTGCCACTCCCCAACTTCTTTGTACATCCTTATTCTGAGTAACAGTACATTGTGGCTGCTTTGCTATAGATTATAACAGATTCTAGTCCCCAATGGAGGAGCTAGAGAAAGGACCAAAGGAGCTAAAGGGGTTTGCAGTCCCACAGGAGGAACAGCAGTATGAACTACCCAGTACCCCCAGAGCTCCCAGGGACTAAACCACCAACCAAAGAGTACATGGAGACCCATGGCTCCAATTGTATGTGTAGCAGGGGATGGCCTTGTGGGGCGTGGGTGGGAGCAGAGGCCCTTGGTCCTGTGAAGGCGCCATGCCCACTATAGGGGAATGCCAAGACAGGGAGGCAGGAGTGGGTGGGTTGGTGAGCAAGGGGAGGAGAGGATGGGATAGGGGGTTATTGGAGGGAAACCGGGTAAGGGGATAACATTTGAAATGTAAATAAAGAAAATATCCAATAAAAAATAAAAAAATAATGAGTAAACTAAAAAGAAAAAAAAAGAACCAATAAAGGTGGATAAATTTTTGTGTAGTTGAGAAGCTCTAAAAGGAAGGTAGTGCAGGAGAGATGATCAGAACAGAGTGAATATTACACCTTGGCCCATGTAATATTCATTCATTAGTTCTCGTTATACATGCATTATGTTTATGCTGTCTTCTGAAAAGTATGTGTTGAAGGTTGTTTTGTATACCTGTACACAAGACAGAATAAACTTTTCTTTTGGAGTGCTAAAGGAAAGAAAGAAAGAAAGAAAGAAAGAAAGAAAGAAAGAAAGAAAGAAAGAAAGAAAGAAAGGAAGGAAGAAAGAAAGGAGGAAGGAAGGAAGGAAGGAAGGAAGGAAGGAAGGAAAGATGGATTACTACTCCCCAACTTCCTCCTGTCTTTGCACGTTCTTATTCTTAGCATCGATACATTGTAGCTGCTTTGCTATAAATTCTAACAAATTCTACTCTTACAAAAGAGTGAATTAATGTGGTCTCCTTTTAAAAGCAGTGATTATATATGATGACTTTAAAAATGCTTTTAGCAGTCTTCTTTCAGGGAAAGAAAACACCTAGTTCATCTTGTGGGCACGCTTTTGTCCTGAGGAAACAAGTGACTTCTTGGCTAACTTCTTTAATATTTAGGTTTTAATTCCATTTAAACTGCAAAGTTGCCTTTTTAAAATGCTTCACTTTCGAGGTAGTGTGTTGAAAGTACTGGCTTAGTCCATGTTAGCATTTTGCAATTCCTGGCTATTATTAGTGTCTTCAAGTTCACCAAAAATACCTTATAAAAGCTGAATAACTTATATTCCTGACATGTTGCATTGTTATACTCAAATTGAGTATCTTGGAGGAAATGTTTTACTTGGAGGAAGTCTTTTTATTGCCAGAAAATGTTAATAATCCTTACCAAAAAAATAGAACATTCTACGTTCAAGAAAGACTATGTTCTATGACAGGCTGGAGAGACAGCTCACAGGGTGAAAGGACTTCCCACGCAAATGACATGATCTCAGATCAAGTCTCCAAACGTCATGTCAAAGCTAGCCACAGTAGAGCAAGTGTCTGCAATCCCAGCATGCCAATGGGAAACAGGAGGCAGAAACGGGAGACTCTCTAGAAACTCATGGGCCAGATAACTTAGCTTATGAAGCAGCAAAAAGATCCTGTCTCAAACCAAGAGAAAAATGTGAGAGCTAACCCCTAAAGCAGCAGTTTTCAATGTGGAGTCAGGACCCCTCTGGGGGTGTTATATGTCAGATATCCTGCATATCAGATATTTACATCATGACTCATAACAATAAAAGGTTACCATTATGAAGTAGTAATGGAAATTATTTTATGGTTGGAGGTCACCACTGCATGAGAAACTATATTAAAAGGTTGTAGCATTAGAAAGGTTAATAACACTTCCCTAAAGGTTGTCCTCTGACCTCTGTGTGTGCCCCCTAAACACACACACACACACACACACACTCACACACACACACACACACACACCAAACAAAACGAACAATCAACTTGTTTGGACTGGGCAGAGGCTTGGTGGTAGAGCATGTACTCAGGATGGGCAAGGCTCAAAATCAAAACAAGAAAACTCAAACCACTGACTTGTTCTTAGGAAATATAAAATGGCTTGCAGTATAGCAAATGAGACCTTAAATGTATCTTACCTCAATGGAGATTTCGAAATAATGAAAAAAAAAAAGATTTATAAGTTTACTTACGTTGGAATTCTAAGTGGCTGGCACCATATTCAATGGTAATGTGTATTAACTAATATGAGGTAATTTCTGAACAAACACCACTGAGACGAAGGAACAGAAATTGTAGGGAACCTAAAATCCCACCTAAATATTTATATTAACGCTAAGCGGAACATTGCTACATCTCGCCACGGTTTTATAGTGTACTGTTTGTTCCAGGTGGGTAACCCCGGGGAGCCCGGCCTGAGGGGACCTGAAGGAATCAGAGGGCTTCCTGGAGTGGAAGGACCAAGAGGACCTCCTGGACCCCGGGGTGTGCAGGGAGAACAGGGTGCCACTGGACTGCCGGGTATCCAGGGCCCTCCGGTGAGTGGGCGGACACATCCCGAGGTTTCCCATTGGTGGCCCCAAACAATCTCAGCCACGCGGAAAACTGTCTCATCAACGGAGCCATCTGGCTTCACAGTTCAATATTGTCCTCGTTAAACTTGGAAGTATAACCTGCCTTTTTCTTTCTCGTCCCAGGGCAGAGCACCGACGGACCAGCACATCAAGCAGGTCTGCATGAGAGTGGTACAAGGTAAATAAACCACAGGGGTTTAAACAAACATCTCCAGTCTTCTCTTGCCTTTTAAGCTTTTATTTCATAGGTGTGCAAAGGTAGGTAACAGTCGCTTTAAAGGTGGGAGATGTTGAATAATGGTATTACCAGTTCTGTTTCACGCAAGTGTTGACACCGACGGCCTTACAATAAAAAAATGCATATGCGCACACCCTATTTTTTTCTTTGCAACACAAATTCTCAGGCGTTCCCCCCCCCCACCCCGCCCCCCGCTTTAAGTTGCTATCATTTAGTGTGTATCTGGCATTGTCCTCGGGTCCCTCCAAATCATGTGAGAACAAAATGACAGCCGAATGCCCACACGCTCACACGCCAACATGCCCACGAGTAGCGAAAAGACAGTATTTATACCCGAGTAGCTTTAAAAAGCAACAACTAGCAGCTTTCCAGAAACGATGGTGTTTTCCCTCATTTGTTAATGTTTTCCAAATTTATCTCAGCTATGGAAGTCAGTATTCATCTCACCGTTTGCCTAGTTATAAAACCGCACAGAAAACGAATATCCACAAAAATATCCCCAAACTGAGGAGACACTATAACATCGTAACCCTCAACAGAAATCCCTCTTATGACAGTATAACTGGATCTTGAAGGAATGCTTGGTTTTTTTTTTCTTGCGCCAATAGATAGTACTGTTTGTCTAGTAGACTTGTAGAATTTTCTAGAACCAGGTTAGAATGAAATGAGTGTTTCTGTATTTAGAAACCAATATAAATCTCTTTACTGCACACGTTATTTTGGCTATTTGAGTTTTAAACATTACTAACATATCTGCGAATTTATAATTTTATGTTTATTAAGTTAAGGAAGTCACAGTAGTCATATTTAAATAATTTTTTTAACTGTTAGACAGAAATTTGCTTCCTGTTCAGGTTCCCTTTTACACCCTAAAGCTTAAAAAAAAAAAACCAAACAACAACAACAACAACAATATTGCACGAGAGTGCTTGCCTCAGAGCATTTTAATGGGATGGATTTTCTTCCCTTCCACAGCTTTAGCAGCTGATTCTGAATGTATGTGAGAAGCCCCTAGAGTTATTAAATTTTTAGGACAAACTGTGACCATTCCCAGGGAAGGTTATTTTTAATGATTGTTATCTGTTCCAAGCATGAAAATAAACCGGGAGGGGAAGGATTTATTAGAAGCCGCAGATTCTCTTGATATTTCAGGCTATAGAATTGCCTTGAACTAAAAAGGCTTTTAGTTTTGATGCTTGGTCTGGAAGAGTGTCTGAACCCTAAGTTTCAATGATGCTTTGGGTTTTGAAAAGGTCCACGACAACACTTCCCACCTATGATAAGAAACTTGTTTTCTTCTAATCCTATGGGTTTCACCTAGTACCAGACAGGGTTCAGGGGACACACTCAAGTTTCTGGATCACCCCTCATCTCAAAGCCCTGGAATTCAACCCTCACCCCACTGTGTCTCAAAACAGCATGGCCAGAGAGATCCAGGGCAAGCTCAGGAAAGATGCTCCAGTGAAGCTTCCTGATTGGAGGAACACTGTGCTCCTTTCTTTCTTGGTGCCACTTTGATCTAAAGGCCACTGGGGATGTCATTTTCTACATCCAAGCCACTGCTGTGATTGTGATTTACATGCTTTTTTGCTTATTGTCTTGCAGAACATTTTGCAGAAATGGCAGCTAGCCTCAAGAGACCAGACATGGGAGCCTCTGGTCTTCCTGGGAGGCCTGGTCCCCCTGGGCCTCCAGGTCCCCCTGGAGAGAACGGTTTTCCTGGTCAGATGGGAATCCGTGGCCTCCCAGGCATTAAGGGTCCCCCTGGTGCTCTTGGCTTAAGAGGACCTAAAGGTAAGTTTTTTTTTTAAGTTTTATTTTATTTTTCATTATGTGTATGTGTTTATGCATGAGGGTTTCCAGTGGAGTCTAGCAGAGGGCATCAGACCCTGCCCCTTTGAGCTGGAGTTGTGCCTACGTGTGGGTGATAGAACTAAACTCAGCTCTTTCGCAATGGAGTGTACTCTTTTTAGCCGTGGAACCATCTCTCTGGCCCGAAGGTAAGCTATTTTTCGCCAGGTGCAAGACACACACATTGTTGGATTTCTTTAGTTTTGTGTGATCTGCTCGCAAGGTCACAGAACTGTGGGAAATCGTGAGAGTCTAAAGTTATTGTAGGGCTTTTCTTAAAACAGCAGCTAAAGATGCTTGCTGTGTCTGTGAAACTAGTGCAGGTACAGGACGTGTGACTTCCCATTGTGTAGGGATTAGCGCGACGATCCTCCTCCTCTTTCAGAAGTTAGCATTGCAGCTTTAATTTTGATGGGCGGTTTCTTTTCAGCCCCAGGTTGCAATCCTACATAACTCCTTCTCTCATGTTGGAGTCTGTCCTCTTTCCTTTCAAGCAAGCCAAGTGCTGGGTGCAGGCAAGTTTGCAAAACCAAAAGGAAACCTAGGTTTGTGAGCTGAGCGAGCCTGCAGGACATTCCGCAGAACTGACCGGGTACCTCTGATGGCGTTTGCTAGCTGAGGCGAGCAAGCCGGTGGAGGTGTGTGTATGCGCACTGGATAATTTATGGAGAATTAAGTAAAATGAGGGGTTTCTACGTTGTTACGAGTTACTGACAGCTCTCTGGGGGGGCCTTTAGAAGGATGTGACAAAAAACAAGAGACACCCCCCCTCCACATTATTTTAAACATTGTGGTGTTCCAATTAGGGATAAATATTATGGCGTGTGAATGGTCAGAGGTCAAGCCAGCTGCCTCTTTGAATCTATTAATGAGCTGCCGATGTGGTTGGCTGACTACACCCTCAGTTGGAACAATTTATTTAATTACTTTTTTTTTTTTTTTTTTTTTTTTGGCATGTGCAGAGTTGCGTGTTAGAAACGGGCTCTAATTGAGAGTCTTGTGAGGCTGGAGAGATGAACAAGAGAGGGAAGGGGACTGTCAGGAAGTGTCACGTGCTTCTTCCTCTTTGTCCTTTTTAGTTACTAGTTAGAAACTCTGTGCCAGATGCCCCTGTGGCGGCATCCTGACCACTCTGAAAATGTTCAAGACAATGCACTGTTTTGGGTGGGTGATTGAGATGGTTAGACATTCTGTGCCCGTAGCAGGGGCATTGATGCAACATTCCCTCCCTGCACGTCAAGACCGGCATTGTGAGAGGCTCCTGATACCTCTTCAATGTCTCCGGTCCTCTGCCGCATTCCAGACACACTGAATCAGAAACTCAAAGTGGGGCCTAGTTCTTGGGCTCAAGAGGTTCCTCGATGTGGTCACAGAAATCGCATGCCCGTTTTCATTGGCAAATCAGTATTTGGTTCACATCTTGACTCTGTGCTAGCAAGCACCCCTCCCCCACTCACCCTATGGGGGGGGCGGGGCGGGGCAGCTTGAAGGTCTGTTCTACTTGCTGACCTGAAAGTCTGTGGGGCCACCTCTTTCAGCCTTGGCTGCACAGGGAATTACCCTGAGAGTTTTATGAGCACTCCAGGTTATGGGCCCCACCCACTTCCAGAGTTTTAGAATCAATTGGTCCAGGCTTTGGGGGGGGGGGTTTACAATATCCCCCAGGTGACTTTAACAAGTAACCCGGACTGTAGCAGGATTCTAGCAGAACCTCATCTAAGAAGAGCGTTATTTTTGCATTTGAAACCCAGAAAAGACATCTGGCACGGCATTCAATTCATTCGATAATCGCGACGTTTCCTCCCGGTTCATCTTCGGTACCCACAGCACAGGCAGTCATCTATGGCGATACATCATCCTTCTCCCCAGGGCCCCCAGCCTTCCTCTGTGAGGTCATTTAAATCAACATTTCCATAAAGGTTTCATAAAGGTTTCCTACTTCTGAAACCTGGACGGAGGCAGGCGGAGTAACTGGATTTTCTTTATCAATTAACACTGCAACCAATCGAAAAACACAAGATTCTAGGTTACCGACCTTGGCTACCACCTACAGGACAGAAATTGTTAATGAAAACATTGTTTTTCACTATTCAGAAGTTTGCAGCTCAACATTTCCCCCAAGGGAACGCATTCTACCCTGTTGAAATGTAAATTTAGAGGCCTTAAGGAACCGGAGTAGTTCAGTAAGGCTGGTCTCTGTCCCTGCTATTACCTGATAAAAAGACATGGCGGCCCGCTCTATCGTATAGCCACCGTGGGCCTTTTCTCAGAAAAATAAGATTTGTTAAGAAATACAGAGTTCAGGCTATGTCTTAGTCATGGTTTTCCTCTTGACATTGCTTTGAAAAACAGTAGAGTGGTGCTGTGCTGTGACCCGCCCCCCAAAACCCTCTCCCTCCCAGCCCATCCCCATGTGCGCATGCGCACCAGCGCAGCACCACAGCTTGGTTCCCCCTTTGGGGGCAGTTTAGCCGCCATGAATAGTTCTCCCTAACACCATGATGTGTGTAATTGCACACTCGCAGGGCCAGTGTCCGTGCTGCATGCACTCTCTGCACGAATGGTGCGGCAGCGAAACTCAGGAGAGAAACCGCCGAGTGGCTTTGTGTGCACTTGACTTAGTGGTTTTTTTTTTTTTTTAACTGTTCAGCCCTTAAGCCTTATTGTTAAACGTTCGTGGTTAAGATTAATTTTAAACTCCTTTAAGTAAGGCCGTGCACTTTTAGACATTTTAGTGTGAGTCAAACAGATGTGAGAAATTATCCGTCTCACATCTGAGTGTGAGAAAATACGTGTTATAACTGACTCACTTTTTTCCGTATTAATCGGCTGTTAGGGGAGCAGAGCATCAGTTACAGCATGTGAAAAATAAAAATGAAATAAATAATATTCAGAGAGCCATAAGAATGCTCCGTGTGTGTGAATATATATTCACATTTATTACCTATATATGCATATATGTAATTTATATGTGTGAATGCTTTGCAGCATTCCTTGTTCTGCAGTTACTGATACCCAAGTTCAATCAACGTCTCGTAACTGATTTGGCTGCAACCTCAGACTATTCCCAGTGACTCTGAGTCAGAAACGAGGAACACTTGTGATGGCTCAACTTTAATTTTTTTAAAAATAAATTTATTTTTGATAATACCACATCTAGATTACCTCAAAACTAAATGCGCGAAAGGCATTTAGTAACAAAAATTCTCTCAAAAGTTTCCTACATGCTTAGTTTCCTTTGCCATTCTTAGGGTAAAGAAACCCACTGGCTCCTTCCCGACCCGACAAGCAATGTTATATAAATCTGGGGACCTGTGCTCCCCGTGTCTGCTTATGAACGGAACCACACGGTTCTTTAGTAAGCAATCTGGGCCTCGTTTGTTTTTCATTGACAGTGTGTCCAGGAGACCATTCCAAAGAGCTGCTGGCGATTTTCCCCAGCTGTGTCATAGTCTCTTCTGTGGGAGAAACTCGGGGACTGCTTCCCTTTGATGATCCCTTTCACTGCTGCTTGTCTTCTGTTGCTGTAGCGAGGCAGGGCGCAAGCAGCCTTTCATCTTGATACAAAATATCAACACAGACTTCCTTTCTACTTCTAACTCCATCTCTATTCCAAAATATTTTATTGTTTTGAGAGTGGATTTCTGGGAGTAGAATTCCCGGAACTTCCGCTTGTAGTTTGATTGCTATTGTCTTACCCCCTCCAACGAGGCTGAGCCAATTTGAACTTTCCTTAGCAATATACAGTTCTGTATTTTTCTACAGACTTGATGTGTTTCGTAGAACCGTGGTACTTTTGCTAATTTTGTAGGCTAAGCATCTTCCTTCCTGTTTGGTTTTGTGTTTATTTATGAAAGCAAATCCAGTTGTTCCCTCATCTAATAACGGCCATTTTTGCTTCTTTTTCACAATGACCTCACCATATAGCTTGCTCATTCTTTTCAACTTATTTTTGATTTTTGTGTATGTGTGTATCTGCTTATGCAAGTGTATCATGTATGTGTAGGCACCGACGAGGGCCCGGTAGGGTGCTTGATCTCCAGGAAATGGAGGTACAGGTGAGGTATCTAAGGTCGTTCTGGGAACCGTAGCTGGGTCCTCTGCAAGAACACAAAATGCTCTTAACCACAGAGGCATCTCCACAGCCCCTTGATTTCCTGGGCTTCTCAGACATTTGATGCATTTGTAACTGAGTCTATCGTCCAATAGAGGGTTAGCTGTAACTTTTTTTCCTAGTGGATTTCTCACTTCTCCTAAACATGTTTCACGTTAAGACTAGGGGCTGGCTAGACGGCTCAGAAGCGAGGAGTCCTAGCTGCTCTCACAGAGGACCAAAGCTCAGTTTTCAGCAGCCGCATCAGGAACATCATGTGCATCTGAAACTCCAGTTCCAGGGGATTCCATGCTGTCTTCCGGTGTTGGCAGGCAGCCTGCATACATGTGTTCATGCATACACACAGAAACACACACACACAAAACTTGGTAAAGTAAATATTAAAATAAAAGATGCCACCTTTGGGATAAACCTATTTCTCATGCATATTTGAACCTATGTGGCTGTTCTGCCTCATGGGTAAGTACCGCACCATCATAATAGGATTGATAACGGGTAGGGTTAATTCCTTCATGTTACTTTACTTTGATGAAGTTTGCGGCTATTCTGGTGTGCTTAAAACTGGGATTGTAATCAATATTTAGCTTAGGGAGAAATAACAACTGTTTATTGGAATGTTATCTTAATCCAGGACATTTTTTTTTCAAGTCTTGGTATCCACCAAGAACGGTTAGTTTCTCTCATGTTCTACTTCTACATTTCCATTAAGACCACACCTCCGTGTTTAATATTTTAATTGCTACTGTAAGTAGCAAGTACTTCTTGGCCATGTCTCCTAACTGGTAGCTACTTCTATGTATGAAACCACCTGATTTCTGTATATTAATTTTGTATTCTGCTAGATTGATGAATTCACTTATTGTTGGTAGTAGTTTTAAAATTGATTCTTGTCATTAAGATATGTGCTTCTATTAACTGAAGATAGAAGTGGTTTTAATTCCTCAAAGCAAGCTATGTACAGAGAGAACATTCCTCTGGCTCTTCCTGGGGCGGGGTCATGCTTCCAGGTTGAGAGCGATTTGATCGCCTTGAGGAAGGAGCCATCGACTCTTACCTTACGGAGTGTTTCCCTGAAAATGCACGTCCGGTTTTGGGAAATGTTATTTCAGTGGGCACAGATCAATATTTTGATTCCCCCCCTTCTTCTTGTGTCTGTGGAAAAGATTCTGCCCTTGCTGTGTACCTATTACAATCTGGCTTCCAGCAACTTCATGCGTTAGTGTTTTCTTTAAAGTTTAAAGCACAGAACTTTATCGATATGGAGAAGCCTAACATCTCTTTATTGTAATGCAGGTGACTTGGGAGAAAAGGGAGAACGCGGCCCTCCAGGAAGAGGTCCTAAGGGTTTGCCTGGAGCGATAGGTCTCCCGGGTAAGTGGGGGCTGCGGTAGAATGGGGGAGGGGAGGAAGGAATGGGGTCACGCGTAAGCTGAATAGCGGTTTGAAGGAAGTGCTGCTCAGTCGCTTAAGCTTATCATGGGCTTATGAACTGGCTTTAATGAAGAGTTCAATGATTTGTAAATAAAGTCCATATCCATTGTGAGCAGCTAGACATCAAGGCTTGAAATATTAAGCTCAACGCTATGCTGTAAGGAAAAGAAAAACCTAGGTCCAGTCACACTTCACATGTTTTAAAAATTCAGTGAGTAAAATTAGACCCATGTCTAGCCCAGGTGATCATTTCTTATTATTTCATTACAATTATTAACCTTTAGTATTAGTTTGTGTTTCTGGAGATCAAGTCTAGGGCCCGGCACACAATACCAAATTACAACCCTCGCCCAGACTTTTTACAAAAACCTATAGTAGCTGTAAAAGGAATCCAAGCCTTCAGTTACTCGTGTGCTACAAGGAGTAACTGAAATTTCATTTTTAAAAGCTCTCCTTTCAAATACCCAGACCCTCCCAAAATCCACGCTGCCCAAAACAAACATTGGGGGAATTTGTCTCACAGCCACAAGGAGCTCCACACAGGCAGCCATCACAGCTGTGTGGGCTCACTGACAGAGGGGCTTCTGTACGGAGCCAGTCCTCTCTCTCACTGGGCATTCTGTGTTCTCTTTATCCGATGACTGCTCTGTTGCTGGGGTCTGGCCAGAAATCACCGAGTCCACTGAGAGAATGACTTATAAATCCAACCGCTGAAGTAGCACTATGGGGTTGAAGGCTGGCTAGCTCAGCGGTGGGTGGGACGTGCAAGCTGCCCCTTCCGTGGCTAAGACTATGGCTGTGGGGGTATGAGGGAGTGTTGGGGACTCCAGTTGACTCTAAGGGGGTCAGTTAAGGACGAAGAGGCAGTAGAGGGTGACAAGAAAGTAAGGTGCTTCTAGTTTCAATCATGGACTTGGAAATCTTGGTCTAGGGAAATTTAGAAGAAAGTACCATTTTATAATTCTGCCAGAGGTTACATATTTAATCATGGCTATAATTATATAATTATAGCCCCAAATTAAAAAAAAATCCTTACTTTTCAATTATCTATTTCATTGCTCTTGGGGATTGTTTTCTTATTAAAATTTGGGAGGAAGACTACATTTGGAGAGGGCTCAAACACTGTCATTCTGAAATTGGGATCCACAGGCCTTGTCGAGCTTTTTTTATAATTTAATAATTTTTGTGTGATTGGAAAAAAGAAAAGCTAGCTGGACTTCAAATGATCAAAAGAAGATTCTAGCGCATAATGAAAATCTGGGTTCATTTGGCAGATGTTTAGAAGAGAATAGAACAGGTCTCACCGGGATCATTCCCCCTTTTAACAGTGGGTGTCATGGGGGCGTGGCTTGAGGCGGGACTCACTCTTAAGGCCCGCCCTCTTTCCTTTGATTGATGCCCGTCCTTCGCACCGCTGCCTTTGCTTTCTACCTTACCCACAGCTCTCTCTCCCTGTACCATTTATCCTTTGCTTCCATTTTTTTCTCACGCTGATTCTCACCCGTCTCCGTTTCTATCCACCTGCATCTCAGCTTTCTTTGTCACATTGATGGTATAATGACAAATCATTTGGTGAACTTTGAGCTTTGGATTATTTTTCGAAATTACAGGCTAAGCTTCCAAATCACAGTCAGAGGAGAGGAAGGTCGCGCTGATGAATGCTTCCTTAGACTACGGGGTCTGTGTTTACCGTAACTCACCAGGGCGCCTGCTCAGGGCTGTGTGGTTCAGCCAGGGTCACAACCTTTTCTCTGCACTGTGAATACATTTGCCTAATTGAATCGGACAGGCAGCGACAGAGACTGCTGACCACATGTCCCTTAAAGCACAGACCCAACAATCCTGAAATCCGGGGTTCAAATCAGACCACAGCCACTTCCTAACCTTATGACATCGGGCTACTTAGATTCTCTCTGGGCCTCAGTTTTCCTCATTTACGACACACCGGGGATAGCATTCTGACGGTGTAAGTCTGAGAAATTAAAAAGAAGCATCCCCGTGAAGTGTTTAGGGCCGTTTGTGAGCATGACGGTGGCCAAGGAAGGTTGTCTATCCGTTTGGTTTTGCTTTTGACTTTGCTAAGGAGAGGTAAGGCGAAGCCCAAGGTCACCCTTGCAGCCTTTTCTCCTGCTGCTCCTAATCAGCGGCAATGGGCAGCCTTGTCCTCAGTTAGCCCCGCCCCCGAGGCGCTGCCCCCTTTCCTGACTCTCTGCTGGGACTCTGTGCTGTTACTGTAAAGAACTGGCCGCTGTGGTCATTTCACCCGTTAATTGTTTACCAAGAGGATGAACATTTAAAAACGAACGTCCCAATAGGACTTGAGACGGTGGGTTTTGTGGTACTTACATAATGCTAATAAAACTTCGTGACCTGGAGGAAACCTTAACCGAATTCTGCACAGGAACCTATTCGGAGTCCTCTAGGTAAATAAATACGCGTCTTACTGAAAGAAATACCCACTCCGTTTTACAGCTTTACTTTTTAATTTCTTTTAAAAAAATTAACACGTTTCAATTAAGATATAGTTACATTGCTTCCCCCTTCCCTCTTACAGTCTTTACATTTGATTTTCAAAATGTTTTTAATTTAATTTGAATTACATCATTTTCTCCTTGATTTCCTCTCTCCAACCTCCCTAGATGCCCCATGTGATTCCGCTCCTGTCCCCCAGCTCTCATTCACAGCCTCTTTTTCATCGGTTAATATTATTATACATACTCACGTGTACATGTATGTATATGCATGTGTTAATAGAACCAGCTGAGTCCATTGTCGGTATATCTAGGGTTTAAGGGACGACTAGTCTGCATTAGACAGGCTACGGGGCTGACCCTGGGGAGAGGGTAATTTCTAGTTGTCATTAGTTACTTCTAGTTCTTTGTCCTGGGGTGGGACCCAGAGAATTTCTCCCTTCCACATTAGGATGTTCATTCATATTGTTATCCTTCCTGTCTTGTTTATGTAGCCATTTACAGAAGACATTGTTTCAAAGCCCAGTTCCTGGAGTTCTGGCTCTTGCAGTCTTTCCGCCATTTTTTTTTCTTTGTCCTTTCTTCCACGTTCCCTGAGCCATGGATTTCGGGAGCTGTGATGCATCCATTGGGGCCAGGGTTTCCATGATCAAAGGCTGATCTCTGTGTTGTGTGCAGTTGTGGTTTTCTGTGATGGTCTCCATTTAAAGAACCCTCCTTGGTTGTCCCTATCGTTGAGTTTTGGATTTAGATCCTACGGAGTAGAAGATGATCATTTTGGCTATAGTGTATTGTTACTCAAAAGCAGACATATGCTGCATAGATTGTGACAATTGAATTAGGAGGGGCAGGTATGTAAGGGCTGTGGCTCTGGGTACAGGTCCCTAGGACTTGTGGTCTTTTCCAGTGAGTGCTGCTCTTAGTTCCATTTTGTGGAACAGCAGTCAGAAGCACACACCCTATGGGCTGTTCTAGGAGGAGCTATACCCCTGCTGAAACATGTAAACGCCATAGAGCAGGGCCTGGCTAAGCCCCACACTGAGAATTCAGCTGATTGTATTATGATTAATCCTTTCTTTATGTCTGAGCCTAGGCAGACTGGCTCAGGTCACACATCCTGACGGAGGTATCTTCCCTTTTAAGTGCTAGAGGGAAATATTTATGCTTCCCAAGTCCAGGTTCGTGAAATTGACAAAACACGGCAGGTTGTCCAGTGTGACTAGTTTGTCCCTGTCACCATAGTTACGCGTCGCGGGCATATCTCCAGCCTCTTGTTTTTCTGCCTCTCTCCCAGAGCTGTGCAGATCTTATAAACAACCCCCGGCCCTTTAATTCCCCCTCTCTTCCTTTTCTCACCAGAGCTAGCTAATGCCTCTGCTCAGCTAGGTCATCTCATTAAGGGACATCCCTGCTTGCCTGCTGCCACCAAACTGCCCACGTGTGACCAGTAACTCAGCACTCACAGCATTTCAAGGAAAAATGTGTAATAATAAATCCTGACTTCTCTGTGCATACAAACCCACTAGGGAGAGGAATAAATTAAATGAAGAATCTCATGAAATACCACAGAAGTAAGCTCAGCGTATATATTAAAAAAAAACTTTGGGGTACATCCCCAATGATTAAATAGCCCTCGCATACATCATCAGATCGACTATTTAACAGACAATTATTTGTGTGTCTTTCTCCCTCCTGCCTGTGTTTGCACTGTGGTTTCATGCTGTCAAGTGTTAAGGGAAAAAGCCTCTGCCTACATCAGTGTAACATGCCTGCCCTCTAGTGTCAACACAGAGAACGGCATTCACATTCTTTTAAATTGAGCCTTAAAATCATGAGACCTTTCTGGCAGTGGGGTCCTTGGTATTTCAGGAAGCTGCGTAGTCACTGGGCAGTAGGTGTAGTCAAGAGACCCACGGGGGTGGGTGGGGAGGGCAAGGCATAGTGATGTCTCTTCAGACCCTGGTCTTCTGCCTTCCTGAAACAGCTATGGATAGTCTGTAAACGAATTAGCATGGCCGTGTTCTAACACAGCCATTTTTTCTTTCTTTCTTTCTTTCTTTCTTTCTTTCTTTCTTTCTTTCTTTCTTTCTTTCTTTCTTTCTTTCTTTCCTTCTTTCTTTCTTCCTTCCTTCCTTCCTTCCTTCCTTCCTTCCTTCCTTCCTTCCTTCCTTCCTTCTTTCTTTGTTTTTATAAATACACTCTGGCCTTCGGGCTGGGGTTGGCCATAATCTATGGTATCTGCCTCTCCTCCACGGTCTTTGGATTTCGACTTCTTTTGTGAGCATGGCCATTTCCTCCTGGTCTTGGTTTGATTTTAAGACAGATTTGACATATCTCAATGGGACATTCTTATCGACAAAGTGCAAAAAAAATCACCTTTTATTTGTAATTATGTGTGGCCTATGTTTTAAAACTGAAAAGGAAAAAAAATCAACCTAAGCTTTAACTGTCTCTAGTGTCAGGGGATGTAGCGGTCTCTGCTCCAGGAGCAGTTGTGACAGCCTTACCTATAGATACTGTGGATGAAGGGAAGCCTTTCTCCCATTACAGGAAATGAATAACCACCTACTTCATCTCAACTGGTGGTTGGATAAAAGTCTATGGGATAATTTATTGGAAATAATACATTTCTGCTCAACTGCAGCCTTGAGATGCATACATTCAAAGATAATTATTCTCCCTTAAACCTTGCTAACGGTTTGCCCTCTAGCACTGCTTTGTGGTGGGTGTGTTGTAAGACACACAGAAGAACGAGATGTCTGTAAAATAGATTTCCCCATCTACCTTAATTTCAAAATATGGGAGATATGCAATAATAATACCACTTAATATGCCCATCTTTTCACAATAAGATGTACGTAATTAGACCACTAAAACAGGAAAAAGACTGAAAACCCTGGGAAAAAAATGGAGTACTGCCACCTCTAACAGTATGTAATTGGATATGAAGATTTGGCTTTTGGCTTCTCGAGAGGCTAAGACAGAAAGGGTCCCTGCAATGAGACTGTCCAGGGGAATGAATGCAGTTGCCTTTACACTGTTTTCTTAGTAAGAGGACGAAGCGTCATTGAGGCAAAGGAACGCCGGCAACAGAACTCCACCTTGTCATTCTGTGCCTCAGAACGTGTGTCCCCTTGAGCACACACGACAGGCAGACATATCTGCAAGGAGCTCACTGTGGTGGAACTCACGCTGGGGTGAGATTATGACGTTTTTCAGGGAGCAATGGTGTGATCCCTACAAGACACTAATAAATGATATCTAAAATTGAGACAGTCCCCACTTAATGGACAGAACTTAATGTTAACAAACGCAATCACCCCATTTTGTCGATGATGAACGTTTGAGACATCTCTCTTTTTCTCCCCATTCTAGTGGCCCATAAAGGGTTCAGTTAGAACCTAAAACCATTTGTCTTGAACGTCTGTGCTTTTAACTTCTTAGCCATGATTATCTTTGTCTGTATATGGATCACTGTTAGAATGAGGGAGGCTGATGGCTTCTCCACTCGTGTGACAATGTGAACCACAAAACGAGTCCAGCACCTGGGCCTTTGAATCTTCAGTGGGCAAGGTGCAGAGTCGGGTGAGATTAACTTTAATGATCCAGCTAGTCACTGACTTAATATGGTTAACCTCAGATTTTTTTCCACTTGATGACACGAAGTGAGACACATTTGGTAGAAACTTAGAAATTCTGAATTTTGATCTTTTACGGAGTTAGCAATACACGATGTGCTGCTCTCCCCTAACGCCAGGAAGCAGAGTTGGCCATGCACCCGCGAGTAGAAAGACTTGGTTACTCTGTGGGGTGCTGTGTTGCTAAGTCCCGATGTTTGGCAGGCTGGGTGTATTTTTGACTTAATTATGTTCTCGACATAGCTACACAGTAAACTGAGGGATGCCTGTGTAGTTTAACTCGCAAGGTTCCAAATGCTATTGTATCAGGCAACAAGCCTAAAATACGATAATAAAACATCTTATACGTTTTCCTTGCTAAACCTTCCAATTCCAGCTTAATCTCAGTTTGGGCCAGCCACATTTCAGGATTCAGTAGATGAGGGCGCCATGATGGAAATATGGAAGACACACAACTGAAATAATTTTTCTGCCTTTGATTTCTATGCAAGCTACGCCCACTAACGGGGTTTCCTCACCTCGTCATCACGGGTCACCTCCCAAGGCATTTGCTAAGCATCTTGCTTGCATGCTGCTAGGCTGTGAGGGTCTAGAGTCTTCTGCTAATCGATAGCTGTTCACATGTATGGGCTTTTTGTCTGTTTCAGGTGACCCAGGCCCTGCCAGCTATGGGAAAAATGGCCGAGATGGAGAGCAAGGTCCCCCGGGAGTGGCAGGAATTCCTGGTGTGCCTGGACCCCCTGGTCCTCCAGGCCCTCCTGGATTTTGTGAGCCAGCCTCTTGCACCCTGCAGGCTGGTCAAAGAGCATTTAGCAAAGGACCTGACAAGTGAAAGCCTTAGCGTTCTAGACTCCCTACAC
The DNA here is from genome assembly GCA_964023405.1 of Apodemus agrarius. Taxonomy (NCBI): domain Eukaryota; kingdom Metazoa; phylum Chordata; class Mammalia; order Rodentia; family Muridae; genus Apodemus; species Apodemus agrarius. Next base: position 20,428,905 of record OZ030014.1, on the reverse strand, counting down.
CAACCATGCCTGGTAGAGGAGCCATGGGGCAAGAAATGATATCTAACACTGGGGCAAAGGTTTCACCTCCAACATCATTACACAAGTGCTACTTGACAATCAGATTTAGAACAACTGGTGCTATTCAGTAAGTCTTGTTCCTTGTCCAGGGAAGGAAGACAGGGGAGTCAACAGACAAGAGTCAAATTCAATTTCTCTTTAGCCAAATTTATAAATCTTCTTCCCAGGATTTTGATGTTTAATATGCTATGAATGAATATATGATGTATTGTGGGCCACTGTGCCAACAACAACAACAACAACAACAACAACAAACTGTTCAGTTTACCTCAGTTGCTGTCATTTTTATTTCAATTAAGATATTGTTCTCAGATTATTAATTCAGCTATATCAAATATTGCTAGGATACGAAGGAACAAAACCCACTACATTCAATAAAACTGGTGCTTGAAATCTTCATCAGGGCTGTGTCCCAGAAGTCTCTATACATTGCGTGGCGGTTTCGATCTTTACTCTGAGTTTGTGGATAGCCCGTACTGCATCCAAACCCATTTGTATTCTAAGATCCACGTGAAAGCAAAGAATTCACACGCTGACACGCATATGCTTTATGGCTGACATTATTTATTTTAAAAGTTTGAGGTATCATGTCTGGTTGTACCAAAGAAGAAATAAACATGGTTTCATGATCTTTTGCATGTTCTAAAATAAGTAGTCATGTTCCATGTGGTTACAGGTTAATTGAACTTGTTTAGGTTTATTAAATTTTTGACTTGTTGCTACTTTTAAAAATGTATTTATTTTACTGTTTTTTTTTCTATCTGGAGAGATATGAAGAGTCCCTACTGGTCCATGGGGTTATCCTATGACTCTCTCTCTCTCTCTCTCTCTCTCTCTCTCTCTCTCTCTCTGTGTGTGTGTGTGTGTGTGTGAATTTGCTTGTGTGTGCATGTGTGTGTTTGTGTGTGAATTTGCATGTGTGTGCATGTGTGTATTGAGAGACTAAATAGATTTCTTTGAAATTCTAATGAAGACTATGAATTCATTTTCCCTAGGCAAACACACAGGTGCGTATGCGTGTGTGCTTTGTACACTCTTTTAGAGAGTCCTCGGAGTGTCGTAAATCTAGTCTTTCTTGGTTTCTAGGTCAGGAACCACACTTTCATTTCAGAGGATGCTAGTGCCTCCTCAGAGCCTCACTGATGCAAATATAACCTACCTCTCATAACTTTAAAAAAATTTACAAAGCAATTCTTTTAAAAATTTAGATAGTTTGGTTAAGTTACATTATGCTAATTAAGTAGATATGTATAATATATACTAATTAAATCATGGCAATATCGATTCCCACTCCTTCAATCATTATTCTATGTGTTGGGAATTGTGTAGCTTAAGTGTTTTGAAATTCATCGTTGATGGCTTCCAGTATAGAGGATAGCCAGTAGTTGCTGTCATATGTCAAAAAGGAATTGTTGGAAATCCTTCCAGTATGGGCTTTGCACCCCTGTATTAAAGTTCCGATTCCGTTTCCTGCTCCCCACACCCTGACTCTCCAGTGACCGCTGTTCCATACTAGTTTTCACAAAACAGCAAGAACACGTGACATTTATCTTTCCACATTACACAATGATTTCTGTTCCCATCCACATCTTTGTCAATTGACACCATTGGTTTTATGGCAGAACATACAAAGATACGGATCTTCATTGATCCGCTTACTGAAGGGCACATAGGTTGATCCCATAGCTTGGCTATTTCATAGTGCTGTAGTAGACATGGAACATTTATTAGTAATAGCCAGAGGTTTCTTGTTGTTAAAAGAATTTCATCTTTGGATATATATGTGTGTATGTGTATGTATATGTATACATTTATATATATATATATATGTATATACATACATATATATATATATATACACACACACATACAGATTTTATGGTATTTGTACTTACAGTTTTTTTTTATTTTTTGAATCTCCACAATGTTTTTCATAAAGACTTTATTACAATCCCACTATCAGTCTTTAGGGGACTTTTTCTTTTCTCCAATATTTGGAGAAATATTGTTATTTTTGTCTTTTATGATAGCCATCAAAGTGCAGTCGGATTGTGGCTTGGTTTTACATTCCCTAGTGATGATTGACGTTGCATTTTTGCTTTCATGCCCCCATTGGTTATTCAGCTGTCTTGACATCTTTCGAGAAGTATCTGTATTCTTTGACAATTTTTAAATTGGATACTTTTGTTGTTCAGTTGAGTTTCCTACACATCCTGGATCTCGTTCACTTATTGCAGAAACAATTTGCACATACAAATAGAAACATAAGAAAGAAAATCATCCCTATTTGCAGGTGATGTAATTTTATGCATAATAAACTCAAGAGAGAGTACATAAGAAAGTTCCTAGAACCAATGAATACCTTCAGCAAAGCAGCAGAATACAAAGTAAGTAGCTTTCTAACACACTGATAATGAACCCACTGAGGAAAAACTTAGGAAAATAATCTTTCCCTATAGCTTCAAAATATTTTTAAATACCTAGGAGTAATCCTAATCAAAGGCATGGAAGCCATTTACAATGAAAATGCCAAGACACTAAAGAAAAAAAAAATGAAGGAACACTAGACAATGGAAAAGCTTTCCATGCTTCTGTGTACGTGGAAAGCAAAAGCAATGTAGTGAAAATAACTATACTACCAGAGCTGGGTCACAGTGCAGGGTGAGCCCATAAAGGAAAAGTCCAGTAATGTTCTTCCCAGGACTAGAAAACAATCATAAAATCTGCATGGATCCATGAAGGAATACAACTATTTAAAGAAATCCCAAGCAAGGAGAATAAGGCTGGGGCACCTCAGTCCCTGGTCTTGACTTACCCTAGAGAAGAACACTACTAACAAAGCACAGTGCTGTCACAAAACAGCACACACATCAGTGGGATACAACAAAAGACACAGGATTAACGCCAGGCACTCTTGTGTTTTTCTTTGACAAAGATACTAAAGACACCCACTGGTGAAAAGCTAGCCCTTTTAGTGAACAGTCACATAAAAGGTGTCTAGCCATGTGGAGGAGAGTAAAATGAGGTTCCTCTCTCTCCAAAACTGTGCCAAAATCAGTTTAGATACATCAAATATGTTTAGAGCTGAAAATTTACAACTGCTCAAATACAATAAAGCAATGAGTCCTAAAGATATAGGAGTATAGGAGATTTTCTGGAAGAAACTGCAATAGCTCAAGAAATAAAGTCAAGAATTGACTGAATCACATGAGATTAAGAAAGCTTTTGAATAGCTAAGGCAACCATCACCTCAGTGAAAAGATAGCCTACAGTACAGGAGAAAATCTTTGCCACTGTCTGACAGAGGATTAATATCTAGACTATATAAAGAACTCAAACAACTAAGTACCAAAAATCCCAGTCAACCAATCTATCAACTAACCAACCAACCAATCAATCAATCAATCAACATACCGATGAAATGAATTGACAGTTTTCAAAAGATATTTTGAGATATTGGTAGACTAGAAAGACAGCATGGTTATGACAACAGTGGTAAAGGACTTGAGTGGTCAGGAACAGTTTAATGACAAATGATGAGCATAAACAGGGGACCATTGCAGGAGGGAGGGCAGATATATTTAAGTGCCAGAAATGGTGGGTGACTAGAATGAAATACTTGTCTAGACATAATGTCAGCTGCACCTATGAGCCCAGCTGTTGAGATTGGCATACACAAGGCCTGGGCAAGTTCAACTTAGAGAAACCAGCATGGAGAGGGGACGTGGGCACAAAATTCCCACCCCCAGCTGAAGAGCTATGAGAGAGGGAGAGTCGGTTTTCTTTGAGGGCGTGGTCCCTGGCAGGTTGACCATGATCTAGTGGATGGCCGTGAACTCCAGTGTATACAGGTGGCACAGATTGGGTTTGATGGTTTTTTAAAAACTGTGGACAAAATGTTGGGTGAGGATGGAGGGCTTGGGAGAGGGGAGGTGAATACATTGATGATACATTGTACACAATTCCCAAAGAATTAAATAAAAGCATGAAGAAATTTCAACAACTTTGGTAGTCGGGGAAATGCAAATTAACTACATGAAAATTTCATCTCCTCCCAGTCATTAAACAACAACAACAACAACAACAACAACAACAACCCAGCAACAAATTCTAGCCAGGATGTGGGGGAAGGGTGAACTCTTATATACTGCTGATGCCAATATAAATTAGTTTAGCCACTGTGGAATTCAGTATAGTAGTGTCTCTGAAACCTAAACAAAGAACAACCATATGACCCAGCTATCATACTTCTGGATCCATACCCAAAGGGTTCTATGTCAACATACCACAGAGATGCCTTCATATCCTGTTTGATAAGCAGCCATATTCACAGCTAACTTATGGAATCTGACTAGGTGTCCACCAACAGGTGAAGAAATAAAGAAAAGGTGTAACATGCACGTGCACACACACACACACACACACACACACACACACAATAGAGTTTTATTGATCCATAAAGAACTGAATGATGTCATTTCCTGGAAAATGGATAGAACAGAGGATCATCATATTAACTAGTGTAAATGAGATGCAGAAATAAAAACACCATGTTTCGTCTCTTGTGGATCCTCAAACTCTTTTAGGTACATAAATTAATATATATTTATATGTGTATATATTCATATGCATATGTATTCATATGAGTATATATATGCAATAGGAAAGCAAGACGGAGACAGTATACAAGCAGGAGGAGAATGAAGAGACGATCTAAAGGGAGGAAATGGTAAGGGTGGATATGTCGTCATATGCCCGACAAAGGCTGTCTATGTAAAAGAAAACACCAAGCACAGTGAATATACTCCAGTTAAAAGCACTGAGCAATGTCTTTTGTTCTACCTCTGGGTGGAGTGTTCTGCAAATGTCTGTTGGGTCCAATGTGATTCAGTTCTGCAAATTTTTTGTCTGAATGATCTGTTCATTGAGGAAAATGAGGTCCCCCCCAATATTAGTGTATTAGAGCTTACACCTCCTTTTAAGAATATATTCTTTTTCTTTTTAAACACACACACACACACACACACACACACACACACACACACACTAATGTATGAGTACTCTGCTGCATATATATTCATAGGCCAGAAGAGGGCATCAGATCCCTTTATAGATGGTTGTGAGCCACCATGTGCTTGCTTGGGAATTGAACTCAGGACCTCTGGAAGAGCAGTCAATGCTTTTAACCTCTAAGCCATCTCACTAGTCCTAAGAAGGGTATATTCTTATCGATGAGATAGTTCGTGAGTACCTCATCATTGCATAAATACTCTGGCTTGCTATGCCATCTACATGTACTTGAACTCTGAACCAGACCTAATATACTTATTATATCCCAGTGGTCATGCTAGACTTGTCCCACATAGAGACCAATAGTCCCCTCACTTAGTTCATGAAGCTCAAAGAAGAGTTAAGTTCTAAAGGTATGCTTATATCAAGTTACCTTCATGTGAATCTTTTTATATAGGAATTTTTTGGTTAAATTAAATACAAAATGTGTATGGGATTTCTTTACATTGCTTTTAGCATGTACCTCTGTGCTTCTTAAATAGAAAGGTTCCATTTTGACTACAGATTCTTATCTAGATTGCAAAGGTGTCCTTCCTGTTTGGAAGATAGCATTGGAGGCATCTATTCAGGAAAATTCCCCCTGTGCCCATGTGTTCAAAGCTTTTCCCCATTTCCTCCTCTATTAGAATCAGTGTATCTGGTTTTATGTGGAGGTCCTTGATCCACTTGGGCATGAGCTTTGTACAGAGAGATAAGAATGGATCAATTTGCATTCTTCTACATGTTGATTGCCAGCTAACCCAGCGCCATTTGTTGAAAATGCTGTCTTTTTTTTCCACTGGATAGTTTTAACTCCTTTTTTTTTTAAAGATCAAGTAACCATAAGTGTGTGGGTTCATTTCCGGGTCTTCAATTCTATCCCATTGATCTACTTGCCTGTCACTGTACCAATACCATGCAGTTTTTATCAATATTGCACTACAGTATAGCTTGAGGCCAGAGATAGTGATTCCCCTAGATGTTTTTATATTGTTGAGAATAGTTTTCCTTATCCTGAGTTTTTTGTTATTCCAAATGAATTTGAGAATTGCTCTTTCTAACTCTATGAAGAATTGAGTTGGAATTTCAATGGGACTGCATTGAATCTGTAGATTGCTTTCAGCTATTTTTACTATATTAATCCTGCCAATCCATGAGCATGGGAGATCTTTCCATTGGGCTTATGCCTTAAGATTAAGAATCAGCAAATGGGACCTCATAAATTTGCAAAGTTTCTGTAAGGCAAAGGACACTGTCAATAGGACAAAATGGCAACCAACAGAGTGAGAAAAGATCTTTACCAATCCTACATCTGATAGAAGGCTAATATCCAATACATACAAAAGAACTCAAGAAGTTAGGCTCCAGAGAACCAAATAACCCCATTAAAAAATGGAGAATGGAGTTAAACAGAGAATTCTCAACTGAGGAAACTCAAATGGCTGAGAAGCACCTAAAGAAATGTTCGACATCCTTAATAATCAGGAAATGCAAATCAAAATGACCCTGAGATTCTACTACTCAGCAGTCAGAATGGCTAAGATTAAAAACTCAGGTGGCAGCAGATGCTGGCAAGGATGTGGAGAAAGAGGAACACTCCTTCATTGCTGGTGGGATTGCAAGCTGGTACAACCACTCTGGAAACCAGTCTGGAGGTTCATCAGAAAATTGGACATAGTAGTACTTGAGGACTCAGCTATACCACTCCAGGGCATATACCCAGAAGATGCTCCAACATGCAATAAAGACACATGCTCTACTATGTTCATAGCAGCCATATTTATAAAAGCCAGAAGCTGTAAACAACCCAGATGTCCTTCAACAGAGGAATGGATACAGAAAATGTGGTAATTTACACAATGGAATACTACTCAGCTATTAAAAACAATGACTTCATGAAATTTGCAGGCAAATGGATGGTTCTAGAAAATATCATCCTGAGTGAGGGAACGCAGTCACAAAAGAACACATGTGGTATGAATATTCACTGATAAGTGGATATTAGGCAAAGAGTGTGGGATACCCACAATACAATTCACAGACTACATGAAGCTCAAGAGGAAGGAAGACCAAAGAGTGGGTGCTTGAGCCCTTCTTAGAAGCAGGGAACAAAAAATCAAGCAAAGTAGAGGGGGAGGGACCTGGGAGGAAGAGAAGAGAGGGAGGGGGAAAATGAGGGGGAAAATCAGGTATGGGAGGAGATGGAGATGTACAGAGGGTCAGGAAATTGAACTGAGGTGTGTAGCAATGGGGGATGGGGAGCTGGGGTAGCAACCAGCAAGTCCCAGATGCCAGGAAAGCAAGAGCCTCTCGGGAATGTCATTAGCCCACGTACCCCACAAAGGGCAGGGAGAACATGTTGAGACCATATCCAGAGGTTAGGCATGCACCATCCCCCCCGCCCCCCTCCCCGTTGAGGGATGGGGACACCCACCCATATCCAAAATTTTAACCTAGAATTGTTCCTGTCTAAAGGAAATACAGGGACAAAGAGTGGAGCAGAGACTGAAGGAAAGGCCTTCCAGAGACTGCCCCACCTGGGGGTCCATCCCATCTGCAGACACCAAACCCAGACACTATTGCTGATGCCAAGAAGTGCTTGCTGACAGGAGCCTGAGAGGTTCTGCCAGATCCTGACCAATACAGAGGTGGATACTCACAGCCAACCATTGGACTGAGCACAGGGACCCCAATGGAGGAGTTAGGGGAAGGACTGAAGAAGCTGAAGGGGTCTTATCTGGCATCAGTGGGAGGGGAGGCCCTTGGTCCTGTGAAGGCTCGATGCCCCAGTATAGAGGAATGCCAGGGCAGTGAGGTGGGAGTGGGTGGGTGGGGGAGCACCCTCATGGAAGCAGGGGGAGGGGAATGGGATAGGGGGGTTGCAGAGGGGAAACCAGGAAAGGAGATAACATTTGAAATTCAAATAAATAAAATTTCCAATTAAAAAAATAAGAAATAGAGGCATCTATTATAGCTCTCTGTGGCACATTAGGTAAAAATGGTATATACTTCCTAGGAAAGAGTTATGACACACACACTAAACCAGGCAAAGCAATGATCTTTTCATCAAAGTGCTTTTATTTTAGTTGGAGTGACATAATCAAATACAGAAAAAGAAAAAAAATAAGTAATTACACGTGTTCCTCAGTTCTATAACATCAAATTCATAAGAAATAAAAAAAAATTCAAATATCAGTTTGCCCAACTGATACACAAACCTGGTGCATATCTAGGCTGTACAGCAGGCGCCACAGAGACAGTAAGTAACGTTTGGGAATGGCCACGCACAGACGCTTACACAAAAGTTGCACATTCCAAATGGTAAGAACAATGCATGGTCAGTTTCAGTGAAATAAAACAATTTACAGATGTGCTAATTTGAAAAACTTGCAAACGAAAGTGACTAGTGAACCCTCTCTGTGAAAGATAGCTCCTGGATACAGGCAGACCCCATTTACATCCCTAGCAAGCAGAGATCTCCATATCTTTTATGTAGTTTTAACAGTTGGATAGTGTCCACCTGAGGACTTGCCAAGAGGGAACTGTGTAGGTAATTACCGTTGCTTAGACACTAACATATTAATCAAGAGCAAATGGTTTCTGGCTTATTTCTACGCAGTGCTCCCATGTGACTGTATGAATTGATCCTCACTCCAAATGGCCAGCAGGTTGGTTAAGGAGTGTGGCAATCATTTTGCAGGCTGAGCACACACATTCACTGATGAGACTGGGTGATTGTCTTCTGTCTGTCAGTCAGAAGAGCACGGAAGAGTGCTCATATCGTTAGGCGATGGACTTGAAATACTTTCTATTTCATGCTAGTTAAACCAATATTGCAAACCTTAAACATTATTAGATCTGACCCAAAGTGTGCTTAATATAAGTCCCTGCTTCTGTATTATTTAATTTTGGAGATATCATAGTGTTTCTAAGGTATAAAATCCAGGTTTAAAATTAAATAGTAGAGGTGGAAAAATCACTCATGACACAAATAATTCCAAATGTCAAGGCAATTGCCTGTAAGCATGTTGATGACTTTGGAAAAGAGTTCAAAAGCGGTACTGAGGAAGAAATATAAGTAGGTTATTTATTTTGGTACAAATGAAGATGGTCCTGAACAACCTTAAAAGCTACAAGATAATATTTGTGCTTAAGACTTGGAGATTGTCATTTTGTGTAGTAAAATAACTTTCCAGGTGTGTACTTGAGTTTTTTAAAATAAACTTAATGATAAACAGTAATATATGCTAGCTCAGTATATATTAAATAAATGGGCTGACTGGAATGCCATGTATATAATATACATCCTCAGACTGTGTTTAGAACGCTATCTGAAGAGCCGGTAGCGTGCTTCATAGATTAGGTTATTGGGAGAAGGATTCTGTCTGGTAAATATTTGTCGTCTTAATAAATGGCAATTGACACTCACTTTCCGTTCACCATGCTTTTCTGTATTGCCTTTCATTCCACGTTAATGACCGAAGAGAACAAATGGGGGGAAATTGACTCTAAGAAACTTTTTGGGATCTGTGTCTTCTTATTTAAGTTTAGTTTGATTTTATTTCTTCTCCAAATCCACAGTTGCCTAAGGGAAGATAACAATATTCTTTAGAGAGCACCTACTTAATTGATCATGAGGAAATATGAATGATCAAGAACTGTTTGTCATTACCTAGTTCATATAGCCACACAAAGCCACTGGCCTATTTTGACATAATTAATTTCTGTTAGATAACACACTAGGCATTTAAATACTTATCGACACACCGACAAACTTATTATATGAGGAAAATTACTTGGCGATGCTTCTTAGCTTTGTCAGAGTTCTCTCTAGCAAAGAGTCTAAATTGATTTAGTCTCTGTGAGAGCATCATTTTAGGCTCCCTCTGGCTTTTCATGTTGTTTATAATTCTCATCTGAAATCAATACACTGGTCTTTTCATGAGCTGCCAGGGAGGTAGGTTGTAAGTTCAAACTGTGAGTACTTGGAATGGACCAGCCTCAGGTTCCCTGGGTGCTATGGGGCTTTGCTCCTGCTGTAAGACCGATTATGAAGCCTCTTCAGTGTGACTAAGACTCAGCAGAAAAGAGCTTCAGCTGCTGAGAAGGGCGAAAGTGTAGACACGGTGTTAAGAACCGCACCTCAGAGGTCCCTGATTTAGAGTCCATTTCTTTATTGCTGAGAGAAGAAACAAGTTCATGGCACATGATGAAGCCAGAGGAGCCGATGCCTGCACACATATATTCCCCGGGGTTTATAATAAACTGAGTAGCATTCCACTTAACGTAAGTGTAATAAAGTTAAACCTTAAGTAGCTGGTGAGGTAAGATAGCGAACAAACAAAATGTATAAGAAAAAAAAAAAACCACCCACCCCAAATGTTATTTTTAAATTACACAATTTAAAAATTGTGACACAATTGGACTTTAAATTCACCCAAAGTATTTATCCTCCCAATATGCCTTAAGTACCACAGCAAAATAAAAAGCTGTAAAATTGCACCTTTATGCTCAGAAGCGTATTATGGTCAAGCCAACGCCCAGGCTTGTGTTAAGTTGTAAGTAGTTAGTCCCAAGTTCAGTGCTGCCTACGCTGTTGAAGCAGGAAGCTTGTTTCTTGAGTTATACCACACATCACTACTGGAACTGATGGTGAAAGTTTCCCATGTAGGTGTTCCTAGCTTTGTCTTGTCTTTTGGATAATTATTTTCTTGCTGGGTCTACTTATCTGCCCTCGTATTCTCTGTGTCCTCTTGGAGCCGAGGTCAATTCAACCAAAACGATGAGGTTTTCTATATGATTTTGCTCTGTGAAATGCTGGTATGATAGCTCCAGCTACAATAGTAAATAGAAACACAAATAACCTCCTTTCCTGATTCCTGTAAGTCCTCTTCACTGAACAAACTGAATACAACAAATGCTACTATACCTACTGGCTGACGAATGAATGCCAGTATGCACGTGGCTTAAAGGGTTAATAACTAAACTCTACTGGTGATCTCCTCATAGGGGTCTGGCCAATCTCTGGGAAAAGAGGAATGAAAGGGTAAGGGTGGGGAGTGTGTTCCCTGCTATGTAGCCAGGATAGAAGACACCATGAGTCTTTACAAAGTAGATGCAGATACACAAGTATGGAAAATAAGTTAAGACCAAGGGCAAAGGTCAAAGCTGCTCAGCAGTTCCAAAGGTCATTCAAATAACCTCAGCGTCACTGGACTTAATTCTGTCTTGAATAGAATTACCAACACTAGAAAAAAAGATGGCATTAAAAGGAAAAGATAAACTTTTGGAAACCATTGTTTTTTTTAAGTAGTTGTTATTTTTTTTAAATAGTGCCATGTTTCTAGAAAAATAGACATTGTACAAATTTAATCTTGAAATTTATCTAGTGCAAGTCAGAGTTTAGACATCATGTAGTGTGCATTGTCTACTTCTTGTGGAGAGCTAAGTCTTTCTATTTGTCAAAAGAATATCTGCCCTGTTTGTCATGGAGGATAAATACACAGGGGTGTGCCGGTGTGTGGACATTAATTACTAAAATACCAGAACAGCATTAAGACAACCTTATAGCAGATTTACATATGATGTATGGGTACATACATGGTCAATAAATAAAAGTGAAACACTCCACAAACAGAAAGTTATTGTGCCTGCCTTACAAAGATACTGAAAAATCTGGAAAAATACTAATTAGTAAAATGAAATATAATTTACAAAGAATATTTACAAAACAAAAAAGTGCAAAGGCCCATGTCTGACTTAGTTGTTCACCAGACTTTTCCAGGTTTTAGGCGTCTGTGAATCTGTTCAGTTCTGAACAAATTGCCTCAAACGCCACCTTGTGGAAAAAAGGAGGTATATCATGAGTCTCTCAGAAGTGGGAGAGGTTGCAGAAACAGAAGAGCTAAACCATAATTAATGTGTAAGACATAGTCATGGGATTTACTTTATAAGCTGAACATCAAATGAAAATTTAGAAAGTATATCATAAAATAATTCCTTAATCTCTATAAGTAGGCAAAATTTTAATTTCCAACTATATCACGAAATAAAGAAAAAAACACACAAGGTTGAAATCATTAAATAGCTCTGGTTAAGGTAAGAAGTTGAAGAACTTAAGACTGGTGGTGCTTCCATTGTGGTTGGGAGTAATGGCCGATGTTTTCAGTTGGAAAGAACAGTGCACACACTGTTAGGTTCTAAAAGCAAAGCAGAGCTTACCGGAGGACAGATCTTTTCTACATACAAAGATTCTCCCTAGCCGGGCAGTGGTGGCACACACCTTTAATCCCAGCACTTGGGAGCAGAGGCAGGCAGATTTCTGAGTTTGAGGCCAGCCTAGTCTACAGAGTGAGTTCCAGGACAGCCAGGGCTATACAGAGAAACCCTGTCTCAGGGGAGAAAAAAGGGGGGATTCTACGTAAAGTTTGCTAACTGAACTGGCATAAAACTTGGGACTTGAATCCAGTCATCCTTGTTTATGAAAACAAGGATGTGATGTTAGTTTTAACATCGTCACTTTGACCTGTAATTATTTTGTATTTAAAGTATATCTGAAATACTTTACAAAATGAGAGAAAATTGATAATTCTTTTCCTTTGCTATAAACAACACCAGAAACAAATGGTTATTTGGATGGATATTCCTTCTCCTTCTTTGGGGACCAAACTATCCTGTTTGTTTCTTTGAAGGGTTGGGAACCTGCTGCCCTCTTTGTTGTGTTAGCTACACCAACTGTCCCTTAAGCCCTTTGCTATGAGCAGAGTTGAGGCAGAAGAAAAAAAAGTCAGAAGATTAATAAGAGTAGATTGATGCTTTGTGCTGTATAATCCAGTCCCATCTCTCTGGTTATATCAGATTCAGTCACATGTCCCAAGTTTATGAAACGAGTTTGAATCACCTCAACAGGCCCTACACTCCTCAAGTCATGGCAACAAGTCTAAATCCTCAAAACAGGAATAAGCCAGTCGTAATTCACAAAAATTAGAAAAAGGAGGAGTAGTAGCCATCCAATTTGTAAGAAAGGATTCTGTTCTGTGGAACTGAAGTAAACACAATGTACAAAACAAGAAAATGAGTTGCATCATATCAATTGATCAACCAAAAAAAAAAAAAAAAAAAAACCAAATACACTAACCACCCACCACCAGCCAAGTGTTCATGAAAATATTAAAATTATAAAATAAATATTTGGAATAAGCCAAATGCAAAAGGATAAATAACTTGTCAATTAATATGAAAAATAATCTTTGAAAACATAGAAAAGTCTTTCCTATACAGCAAATTCAAGTAAAGGAATATGTCAGGTAAAGTGTGTTTTCAGAAAATTCAACAAATTAGAAACTCAAAATATACACATAGCACCAACTTTTCACCTTATGTACATTTTGGGGGGTAGATTATCAGTTGGCTATGAAGATACATATGCAAACATTTGCATACTCCAATTGTGTAAGTTTAAAACACAGCACCATTGTAGGTATTGCATACGAAAGAAAACAAAGGAATAAGCAACTTCAAGGCCAAAACATTGGAAATAAATAAAGTAGACTTGGAAAATAAATAAACTTGGATCGAAATATACAGCAAAACTCAATATGAAATACCTAAAAAAGTTATTTTATGCACAGCCCTGTGGACAGTACTGGGCCAGCAGTTTATCTGTTTATAATGAAAACCAGTTCAAATCATGGGTACATTTAAACAAACTGCCTTACGCCAGACTTGCTTCCCAGGGAAACACCGTTCACAGCTTTTCCCACTTTCAGTGGGTTGCTTGTTTAAACCCATTGTCTTTTTTTTCAACGAACAGACCAAAAGCATCCTCTCTTATCCCGTGCTCTCTGAGGCGTGTGACTTAGGGGCGGAGCGCGCTCAGCTTCCGTGGTACCCACTAGCTAAATCTCAGCTACGCCCTTGCGCGTTGCGCTCAATATTTTAGGAAATCAGTTGTTTCCCACCCAAGGTTTCTCCAAGCAATGAATAGGTACGGAGTGAAAAAAAAACATTCGGCCAAGACCACTGGGATTTTGCTTCCTCTCAAAGCATGTTTCTTTCTCTCTTCCAGGGTAGAGGATGGAGCCCGGGGCCTTGATGCTTGTTAGGCGAGCTTCCGCTGCGAAGCCAAATCCCTAAGCCCCGAGCACATGGTTTTGAAGCACGCAGTGACTTTCCGGTAGAATCTCTTGGCTCTCCTCTGCTGAGCCAGACCTTTCGATGGTTTCCGAGAGAACATTAATCTCCTTAAGAGCATGAGGGCTTCACGTGCTCCACATGCCTTTCCTGACCCCCTGCTCTCATTTTCCAAGACGAGGACTCCTCCTTTCCGGTCATCACAAATCCTGTACTTTTCTCTGATGGCGGGACCTAGGGATCACAAAGTCTGAAAAAAAAAAAAAAAGAATGCATAAACGAGCACAAAGGCCTTGCCAGGCTGCTGACCCTTGCCAGGCACCCCCAGGCATCTCAGGGAGCAAACCACTTTCAGTTCACCATAGGAGGCTCACAGACATGCGCATAGGGTCAAAGTTGGCTTTTCATGTAGCATTTGTGCCAGTGCTCCAAACTGAGCTCATTGCTAGGAAGTCACAAAAGCATTTCAGTAGTTGGCGATGAGGACTTTGGGGGCTCCCTGATAAAGAGTCTCCTACAGTTTTTTTTTTTTTTAATAAGTTAGAAGCAAATCTCTTATTGCTTGTTTTTTTTCCTGTATAAATCGAATGAATGTAGGACGATATAAGACTTCTTGTAAAAATCAGTCCTAAGACAGTCAACAGCTGTGATGAAGTACTTCAATCTCCAAAGAGCAGAAAGAAAACCTTAAGCAATGATAGCAAATTTAAATATGAAGAAAATAATCAAGATAAATTGGAAAAGTTAAAATCCAGGAATCAAAAAGCTAGTCATGTTGACGAGTTCACAAAGCCTGTGTCGTCTGCGTAGCGAATCGCCTCATGTGATTTCTTCCGAAGAACCCGCGACTGGCTCGCTTGCATTTTGCTTGCGAAGCCGTAGAACTCAGAGGCCACACTAAAGCAGAAGAACATATGGAACCAAGTTGGCAGACATCTGAAAATACTCATCTGCAATTGCCGTCAGAACAGGACTCAGATGGTTGCTTTGGATGTCTGCCCCTGAATCAGAAAAATAAAAGAAAGCGGTCCAAAACTCGTAAGCCTTGAGAGCCTATGGCTGTGAAGCTCGCGTTGGCGGCTCAAGTGGCGTGGAAATATCACCAGACACGACGTCGTCTTCTTCCTCACTTCTTCACTTCCCACCAGCCTGCGGATGGGCAGGAGGCACAGGATAGAGGCAGTCTTCTGGATTACATCTCCCACTGGGTCCTGGGGGTCCTTGAGGCCCCGGGGCACCCGGTGAACCTGGCAACCCCACTGCTGAGGAAACAAAACACTCCATGAGAATTTGGGTCACATGCGATCCTGCCTGCCTCCCTCCGTCTCTCCTTCAGTTGAACACATAAGGTCCGCAGGAGAGAAAATGCATGCGTAGATATGGTAAGTCTATTACCTGAAGATCCAGGAAGACCCGGACTCCCTGGCAGCCCAATTCCAGGTTCACCTCTTTCTCCCTTCTGTCCTCGGTAACCTGGATGAGAGACAAATACAAAAGGAGGGCTAAAACGAGGGGTGCCCGCCCGGCACTGACGGGCACATGAAAGTACTGCTTCCGGAGTCCTACTGTTAACATTACTTATTCACTCATTGTGAATTAGTATTTATCTCACATTTATACACCAAACGAAAATGTAGGTTGAGCCCAATAAAGCATGGGAACCTGGTAATTATGCAGCTAATCTATCACATTAAAACAAACTGTGGTTTTTGATAGTGAGATTTATTTTTTAAAGTAATACAAATCAATCTTGAAAAATACATCTTAAGGACTTCAGGAATTTCTCGATCTCTCACAGCATAGCTAAAATGTCATTAGCATTTATATGTCATAGAAAAGTATTTTGTGTTTTTGTTTTTGTTTGTTTTTTGTTTTTGTTTGTTTGTTTTGAGACAGGGCTTTTCTGTATAGACCTGGATGTCCTGGAACTCACTCTGTAGACTAGGCTGGCCTCAGAAATCATCTACCTCTGCCTCCCAAGTGCTGGAATTAAAAGCATGCATCACCACTGCCTGGCACATTTTGTGTTTTTATCTTAAACTGATTTGACTCAAATTTGTGTTCTGCTGATATTGAGATTATGAGTTGCTTGCTCCTTTATTTCATTTAATTAGTTATTTATTAACTATTTGGTTTATTTAATTATTGCACTAAAGCCTGTATTCATATGCTGTCTGTTCTCATACACAACAGAATTCTTCCTGAGTGTATCCTTCCCATTACACATAACAGGACCCCCATCAGAATTTCTGTTGAAGAGGCTCACACATCTATCATAAACATAGAAGAGAAGATATGAATAATGTATTTAAGTATTACGTGTAGTGGCAATATCTCACTATCGAAAGCTTGGCTTGCTAGGGCTTTATCTGTCACTGTGTGTCTGCAAGGTTCTCTGTGCTTTACTGTGCCCAACCTCATATTCATGCTTAATGTATGATAAATGGGAACTGGAGAGTTAACATATGGTGAGTGCAGAAGCGCCATCATCAGCATGCACTCAGAAAATAGTTCTAGCTCCTGTAGGCATTGCATTCATATGGCCATACCCACCACACACACACACACACACACACACACACACATATACACACACATACACACATAAACACACATACACACATAAACACACATACACACATAAACACACATACACATACACACACAAACACACATACACACATACATACACATACACACACATACACACACATACACATATACACATACCCACCACACACACAAACACACACAAACACACATACATACACATACATACACATACACACACATACACATATACATACACAAACACACACAAACACACACAAACACACATACACACAAACACACATACACATGCACACACATACACACACATACACATATACATACACAAACACACACAAACACACACAAACACACATACACACAAACACACACACATACACACATACACACATACATACACAAACACACACACACACACACACACACACACACACACACACACAATGTGTTCAGCTTCTCTTGTTTTGCTCCACTAACTGGATCCTGAACCCTTCGGCCATTTTGACTTACAATCATGTCCTATTTTCAAGGGCCTCTGTACTGGCTAGTTTGGTGTGTCAACTTGACACAGGCTGGAGTTATCATAGGAAAAGGAGCTTCACTTGGGGAAGTGCCTCTATGAGATCCAGCTGTAGGGCATTTTCTCAATTAGTGATCAAGTGAAGGAGGGCCCCTTGTGGGTGGTGCCATCTCTGGGCTGGTATTCTTGGGTTCTATAAGAGAGCAGGCTGAGCAAGCCAGGGTAAGCAAGCCAGTAAGGAACATCCCTCCATGGCCTCTGCATCAGCTCCTGCTTCTGACCTGCTTGAGTTCCAGTCCTGACTTCCTTTGATGATGAACAGCTGTGTGGAAGTGTAAGCTCAATAAACCCTTTCCTCCCCAACTTGTTTCTTGGTCATGATGTTTGTGCAGGAATGGAAACCCTGACTAAGACAAATTGGTACCAGGAGTGGGGTATTCCTGTGACAACCTGACCATGTTTTGGGGAGGACTGTGGAAGGACTTTGGAACTTTGGGCTAGATGGTCCATTCAGTGATGAGACCTCTGTGAGACCGTTGTGTAGGAGCTTGGAAGATAATGTTGAGAACAAGGCAGAAGATGGAGGCCTGGCTTGTGAAGTTTCAGAGGGAAAATTAAAGACTCTTATCAGGGCCATGAAGATTCTGTGGTTTTGGTTAGCTGGGGCTGAAGAATCAGCTGTGAGTAACAAGATACCAAAACCATTAAAGTCAACCTTTGTGTTACTGGGACTATTGATGCTGGTTAGCTGGAGCTAAGAAATTAGTGGTGAGTAAGAAGAGACCAGCATCACTGAGGTGAAATCTTCTGGGATGTGTTTTCTGAGAGCACAGAGAGTGTGTTCCAGATAGCCAAGGTTGTGCCTCGTGCTGTAGCAGGACTTGGTACTGTGTAAGAGTCACCCAGGTGGTACTGCTTTTGAAGGCATGAAGGCATCATGAAGAACAGCTGAGGCTTGGTACGCTGAGAGACCACGGAAGGCCATTGGTGAAAGTGTACCCTCAGTTGTAATTGATGGCCCAGGACTGAAGGGGTCATGCAAAAGAGTTGAGGCTTGGAGATGCCAGAACTATGCGATGACCACCAAGGACAGCAGCAGCAGTGGAGTACAGGCAGCTGGAGCCTAGAAGACAAGGTGTGTGCTACAAAGGGCAGAGCTGGAGAAGTGACTCAAGCCCTTGGAGGAGCCCAGAAGATCGTGAGTTGGATCCCAGACATTGAACCATTGGAGTTTGAGTTTTGCTTTTGATTGTGACTGTGCCCTGATATTTTTCCCTCTTGAAAGAAGGTATTTTAGTGGAGCCCACAGTTCAGAGACTTGAACTTTTAAAGGGATTGAACTTTTAATATGTAAAGACTGTGGGACTTTTTACATTATTGAGATCTTGGGGATGAATAAGAAAGTAAGGGTTGAGGCTTAATAGTGATATGTTGGTGTGTCAAGTTGACAAGGGGTCAATTGTACTGGCTAGTTTGGTGTGTCAACTTGACACAGGCTGGAGTTATCATAGGAAAAGGAGCTTCACTTGGGGAAGTGCCTCTATGAGATCCAGCTGTAGGGCATTTTCTCAATTAGTGATCAAGTGAAGGAGGGCCCCTTGTGGGTGGTGCCATCTCTGGGCTGGTATTCTTGGGTTCTATAAGAGAGCAGGCTGAGCAATCCAGGGGAAGCAAGCCAGTAAGGAACATCCCTCCATGGCCTCTGCATCAGCTCCTGCTTCTGACCTGCTTGAGTTCCAGTCCTGACTTCCTTTGATGATGAACAGCTGTGTGGAAGTGTAAGCTCAATAAACCCTTTCCTCCCCAACTTGTTTCTTGGTCATGATGTTTGTGCAGGAATGGAAACCCTGACTAAGACAGCCTCCAACTGCTAACTTTTTTTTTTTTTTGGTTTGTTTGAATAGGTCAGAACTATCCAAGAACTATCAACTATCCCATGGGTCACTGGATTAAAAAAAAAGTGGGGGGTTTCTGGAGTTAGGAGCTGATGATATCTGAACTTTAAAAACTCAAAAAGAACAGTGACTCCCAGTACTGTTCTATTAAAATCGATGGTGTGTATGTAGTCTCTTCCTCCTCTCCTCCTCCTTCATCCCCATCCCTCCTCTTCTCCCTCATCCCCATCCGTCCTCATCTCCCTCCTTCTCCTCCTCTTCTTTGTTTTCTTCTTTTAAGTCTACATGGGGGTTCTTTCTGAAATGACTGGGGTTTATACATGTGACATCCATTTCTCAAGGTTTCTTTTTTGAAAACACTAACTACAGTTTATAAAAATTCATCTGCAAAACCTAACCCAAGAAGGTTCGATTCATTAGGAAAGTCCCTCGTCGTTTATGTAGAAGAGCTATTGAGGGTTATGATTTTCGGGCCCATCGCTCTTGAGTTGTGGCTCTTGGATCCTGTGTTACAGAGCGCTTCCAGGAGAGACAGCACAGTGAGCAGTGCCTTCTCTCTGCACAGTGGGAAGGCCACAGTCCCAGCCTAGCATGAGGGCTAACATAAAAATTCTATAGAAATGCCTTTGACTTTAACAAGACATCAGTCATTACCCTCTTGGGAGTCTAGGAGGGTGCAAACGAATGGCCTCTTAGAATCCTTCCTAATAAGCACTCCCTGTCCTATAAGAAGATTGGGTTATTGGAAGAACATCCACCATTTTTCATTAGTAAGTCTTTGTAGGAGAATGGCCTCCCTCGGGCGCATTTCTGATGGCCTCACATCAATTCCTTCCTTGCTTCTACAATCCCCTGCTCTGCAGAATAAGCACGGGACACTTTACAAGGTCTTTGTTTTTTTTAAACCTTCCTTAAACATATGAAGAGAATGAAGGTGATAAAAAGACCCCTTTCCTGGTGTGTATTTCAAATTGCCACTTAATTTAAATTAAAATGGATTTCTTTCCTGACAGGTACTATTAAAAACCCACGCATCTTTGAGATGAGCTCCTAGTGCCCAAGTGGCCAGTGTACCCTGGAGCGAAGCTCAGCAGACTCATTTCCTGCCCCTTCCTGTGCTGTGGTTTGCACCTCACCCTTTTGTCAGACTCAATTGTTGTGACATGCGATGATGAAGTGGGCTAACCTAGCCAACAGCATTAGAGGCTGGCAGGGATGCTCTCCTCCTTCTTTTTAAATAGAAGAGAGAAGACCAATGGGATCACATACATGGCTTCATCCTCTGAGAGCTTTACATTTACTTATTACCAGAGAAAACCCTTCAATTTTTAATGCCCACCCAGAGAAGGAGCAAAAATCCTCCTTCTCCACTGCTGTTCCTCCTTCTCGCTCTCTCCTTCCTCCTCTCTCCTTTTCTTCCTCCTCCCTTCTTCTCTCCTCTCCTTCTTCTTTCTCTTCCCCCATGAGATTTCTTTGTGGCTTTTAGGGTTACCAGAACAGTATGACTATAGGCTAAGTTCTTTTAAAATGAATCTCTCTCTCTCTCTCTTTTTTTGTAAACCTTATTTTCTGCTGTGTTTCTGGAAACTTTAACATTACAAGGAGTTGAAGCGTCAATCAACGGCTTGTCAGAAGTCCCGTGGGGGAACCAAAGGCTGAGGCAACCACTTCTAAGTGTGTTTGCTGTCAGATAACTCTGGTGGGACAGAAGTTTTGTCCGACTTAATAGAACTTGTTTTAAGAAAACTGGAAACCAGGTGGAGAATTTCTTCAAACTCAAGAATCACACCTCAGATCTCCCTTATAAATAATAGTCTGTGCTGTATACATAGCAGTAGGCTCACCCCACAGAAATCCATTGCAAAGGGGAAGGTCATCTTTTGATCAGTTGACTCAGTAGCAAGTATAAGCCTTATTTTTCAAAGACTGCTATTGTCGACTTAGAATCGCCTCTGACTGAGAACCTTCGAGATGGATCTTCCCAAGTCTTGGGATGATGCCTGGAGCTAGGAGCTTGTGTGGGAAAGGTGACTCTGGTCTGAACTCTGTTTTACCAAATCACTGCAACTTGCCATTTTGTGTATTCTCTCAGACTTTGAGATCTGAAGGATCAATATTTTCTACTGGTATCAACAGGGCATATTCTTCATGTGGTTAGAGCGTCACATCTTCAGACGGCTTGTAAAGGTTTTTCCAGTTCTTGTACACCCTGACTTCAGAAGAGACCCAATGGATAAAAGGTGATAAGCACCTTCTGCACAGGTGTAAATACACAAAAGGTTTCCCTTTCCCTCAACTGTGAGTCAAACCTCCTGACCTAAGACAAAAGGAAGATGGGTATTTAAGAAAACTACAGTGTTGTTTTTGGCTACTTTGTGGGTTCTTTTTTCTTCTACCCTTCTCCACCCCCTCCTCCTACCCAATCAACCCCCTAACATTATGCAGGAGAGAACAAAGGATAGCAGGGGATGACCACATTGTTAGACTACTTCCTGCCGAATAGGGGCATCAAGTTCCTTGGGGCAAGTTCAATCACAGTCAGGATATCTAACTTCTTTTTCTCATCTCTTCATGCAGGACTTCTTAACAAACTGCAACAAACCACAACCAACAGCATCCACCCACCAAACAGCTCCCTCTGTTGAGGATCTAGCATTTATATATCCTCTGAAAAGTCGACAGAATTCCAACCATCGCACACTCACAGAAACTATCTGCAGGTGGCAAAATCATGCTCCTGCTAGAACGTGAAACGAATCATAATCACTTGCTGTGAAGTAGCCCCATATCTCCAGATCTCTCTCTCTCTCTCTCTCTCTCTCTCTCTCTCTCTCTCTCTCTCTCTCTCTCTCTCAGAATCCAGAATTCTCACTACACTGCCATGATCTTGAAGCTGAGCATAGAGGCCAGGTCTTATGCTGATTCCCTATTTAACTTCGTGTGACTTGTGCCTTTCGCAATAAGCAGGTGCAGTATGTTTTCCTTTATCATGGGTTTGGAGGTCAGCAAGACGGCTTTGTGGTAGTTACTCCCACCAGCCTATTCCACTGTGGAATGGAAACTGCACCTGGATATCCTTGGGAGTGACAAGAACAACCATAGGTAATAATGATCTTTGCAGAAGAGTAACGCATTCTTGCTCAGGTGGCTAGGACTGGATGTTCAACCCCTGACCACAGATCTACACCTGTGCAGAAGTTCCCATCAGTCTTTAATCACAAGTCTATGTAAACACCAACCCCCCTGAAAGCATGGCTCATTGAGACAAAATGGTTTTCATCTTCTGGTCACTTAGCTCAGCATACTCGGTCTCTCTCTACTGCTGTGCCTTGGAGTAACTGGCTTCTTTCTTGGGGCTCCAACCATGGTGGTCTAAGTACTCTAACTAACAACCTCCACCCTTACAATGTCTTCAATAGCTGACAGTGTTTGTTGCCCTGGAACCAGTCTCTACTGACGCCCCCGCCCCCATCTATTGACTCTGGTAAGTCAAGGGACCCAAGCTAAGGTGCCGAAAATACCAAGACCTCCCATCTCCTCTATAGGCTAGCAGAGCACTGAATGGGAAATATAGACTTCAGCCAGAATCTGGAAACAGAGTTCCTGGTGTCTGCGGTTCATCTTCTCCATGGCATGGGTCCTTGTGACTAATTTTAAGAGTGGATTTTCTTTCTTTCTTTCTTTCTTTCTTTCTTTCTTTCTTTCTTTCTTTCTTTCTTCCTTCCTTCCTTCCTTCCTTCCTTTCTTTCTATTAGATATTTTCTTTATTTACATTTTAACTGTTACCCCCTTTCCTCATTTCTCCTCCAAAAATCCCCTATCCCATCCCCCCTCCCTCTGCTCACTAACCCACTTACTCGAGCTTCCCTGACCTGGCATTTCCCTACCCTGGGACAATGAGCCTTCATGGGTCCAAAGGCCTCTCCTCCCATTGATGTAGGACCAGGCCATCTTCTGCTACCCATGTGGCTGGAGCCATGGGTCTCTCCTGAGTGTAGAGAGTGGGTTTTCTGGTGTCTGTTTTTCTGCCCCTGTCATGTATAAGGATTAGGAATGGGGGTGCACTGTTTGCCCTCAAGTGGCTCCATGCACTTAACTCAACTCCAGTAAGGTGAACTTCCCAGAATGCTTAGGAATAATTTTGGTGGTATCAAGGGTGCCCATGGCTGCAGCTTCTCTAACCTTGTTTTTACGGTTCATACTCACTAAATTTGGCATTTCTCTGTCAGAATTCATGAATCATCTAAACACAGGTCTATCTAGTCAGTATGCAGATGGCTAATCATATTTTTTTTTACAGAACAGCTGTGTCAGAATAACTAAATCAAGCAAAACTCAAGAGCATTTGTCTTCTCCAGTTGCCATCACTGGGGCAATTTATTTTCTTTGCCAACCTAAGTGTGGATTTAAAGTCTTTAGAAGTCACGCGAAGTATCCTTTAAAGTTCAAAGGTTATTGTAGTTATCTGCCCAAGACCTACTACCCAAGTTCAAGCTATCCAAAAATTCTGGTGAAGATGGTGTAAATCATCCCTAGTCCTTACACCATATATGGGAATTACTGGCAGTGGCTACTTGCTGGGGAAGGAGGACTCGCTCTTAATGGAGGATGTGGCCACTTAGTAGGTCTTCCATGTTCCAGTGCAGCCACTGGATGCACTACGCCTATGCACGCATGGGTAGCACCAACTGGACTTAGTGACATTTCTTTCTTTCTTTTTTTTTTTTTTTTGAGACAGGGTTTCTCTGTATAGCCCTGGCTGTCCTGGAACTCACTCTGTAGACCAGGCTGTCCTTGAACTCAGAAATCTGTCTGCCTCTGCCTCCCAAGTGCTGGGGTTAAAGGGTGTGCGCCAGCACCGCCTGGCTGACATTTCTTTTTTTAAAGAGAGGGATTTGGAAAGACTCATGTTGAGGGGGCATGGGAATACTTAGATGGGGAAGTCAGTAGATATGATAATATTTCACGGTATACATATGTATGAAATTCTCAGAAAGTAAAACAAATTTAAAGTTTATACCTTAAAAGTTACTATCTGTAAAACTCTACTAGAGCATCAGTATAAACTTCCCCAATTAGGTGTGAACCCCAAATGACTATTGGTAGCAGAGTCTCCCAAGACTTTTTTTTTTTTTAAATTTATTTATTTTCCAGTTTCTTTAGGGCTCTCAGACAAGGAATCTCACCTAACAGTAAGATGGCCACAGACACAATGCTAGAATTCCTCTGTGACAATGATAGAGAAGTAGACAGCATTATTGTTACTCTGGATATCATTAAAATGAACTTAGAACAGCAGGTATGTCCATTTTAAATTTGAAGTAGTAATAATTATCATTTATCACTAAAAAATAAAATATTAACAAGATAGTCCAAACAAGCCATATTATACATACAATGTGTGTGTGTGTGTGTGTGTGTGTGTGTGTGTGTGTGTGTGTTTTAATTCCAATTATAAGTATTGAGGATTATGGCAAGCACATACTACATTTTCAGCCTTACCTTGGGGCCCTGGGTCTCCCGGGGGTCCAGGTAGCCCGTCCTTCCCTGGTGGGCCAGGTCTTCCATGAGCTTGAGCAGACAACATTGCTGCCGGCAGCTTAAGCTGGGATAGAAATACAGCCATCCTCTCTTCGTTTATGAAAGAAAAAAAATAAATCATGTGATGGAAGTGTCTTTGTGTCAAAGCATTTCCAAACATTTTAAAATGAAGTTGAAAAATTTCAATTTAGAACTGAAGCACATATTCTATACCGACTGGTCTGCCTGCTGTGATTTTGATAAAGTATATAGAATAAATTGCGTGGAGTTGTTTAAAGACAGGAACAGAACAGCTGGGTTGTTCAGAGGGTCTAGGAATGATCAGTGTCCCTGGAACCCAGCAGTAGGGTGGCCAGAACACGCGTCTAATGAACTTCCGGTTATGACTTGTGGAGAATTTTTTTTTAAGAATTGTTTAAAGGATAAATGCAAGGTACTTTCTATCCATATACTGAATGTATATCAATTTTTAGTATATTCAGATTCTTTAATGCCTACTTCCATGGGGAGAACTCAGTTCCTGTATTTTGAGTGATTATTAAATTTACTTTTCTTATGAAAAGAAAATGCTGAATGGGCATTGGGTCACAATGGTCAGAAAGGAGAGTTCCAGTTGCTGCTCAGGCGCTAACCCCAGAGGAAGCCCATTGGCAAGGAGAATGCAGTGGGGACATTCAACAGGCTGTCTGTCACCATAAATCAGCTTGTGAACTTACTGGTAGGTGTCTCCACTTTACCCCAAGTCAAGTAGTAAAATGGTTGCAGCTGACTGGGGGCCTGTCTGTGACCTTACCCCAGATTTAGAGGCTGAAGAAAACGACTAAACAATGCTTCAAGTTGTTGACCTTTCTGACTCCCTAACATGTGTATGGATTGTATTTTCTTACATGGCAACAGATGATGTGAACAATACTGCCTTTTCTTTTCTTTTTTCTTTTTTCAAAGTCTTCCATTTCTTTTTTTTTTTTAATTTTATTTTCTATATTCTTTGTTTACATTCCAAATGATTTCCTTTTTCCCCATTCCCTCTCCCCATAAGTCCTATAAGCCCTCTTCCCTTTGCCCATTCCCAATCAACCCCCTCCCATTTCTCTGTCCTGGTAATCCCCTACATTGCTGCATCAAGCCTTTCCAGGACCAGGGCCCTCTCCTTCCTTCTTCTTGGGAATCATTTGATATGTTAATTGTGTCTTGGGTATTCAGAGCTTCTGAGCTAATATCCACTTATCAGTGAGTGCATACCATGATACCCAGAGGATTCCCCGGCATGCAATAAGGATACATGCCCCACTGTGTTCATAGCAGCCTTATTTATAATAGCCAGAAGCTGGAAAGAACCTGGATGTCCCTCAAAGGAGGGATGGATACAGAAAATGTGGCACATTTACACAATGGAATACTACTCAGCAATTGAAAACAATGAATTCATGAAAGTCTTAGGCAAATGGTTGGAACTGGAAAATATCCTGAGTGAGGTAACCCAATCACGAAACAACACTGCCTCTTCCACAGAGACGTTGAGTCACTGAACAGCCGTCGTTGGCTTCACCTCACCACTCCAGCTCCATAGTAGGTGAATAATGTCACAAGTAATTTTAACTTATTAAAGAGGGAATTCTATATTCCTCCATTACTATGCATTGTCTGGTTGTATTTCCAGCTGGTGTGCCCTTTATTCTACCAGGTTGTTAGGAAGATGACTACTTGGGTAAAAGGACAATAGGTGTGTCATTACTGCAGATGCGATGCCTCCCTTTGCATGTAGTGGCAGCAGTAAAAACGAGAAAATGAGAAAATGTGTCTGTGTGCCTCTGTGAGCCTAAGAAAATGGAACGGAGAAGACAAATCGCAGGAAATGAACACATTATCCGTGCGGTTCAGAAGAGCTGGTAGATAAATATATGCCATGTTTTTGTTAAGCATCGAGAGTGTTACATCTTTATAAATTAAGTACTTCCTAACACAGGATGTTTTCCCAAGTAGCACACCGTAGGCAATACCTTTTATGCATTTAACAGACTGTCTGGAACACGACACTGTATATAGGCATCCTGGAGAATGTACCCAGAGATGACAGAGAATAATTAACTCTCAGAGGCTCATCATCAGCTCATGAAGACACCTATATAATTGGGACAGCGGGATGCAGCTGCTAAGTCTCAGACAGTGATTAATACCACGATACCTTGAGATGAAAAGGAGCATGCAATGTGGAAAGGTAGCATGTTGGGGCTTATTCAGTGGATAAGGGTGATTGCTGCCAGATCTAGGAACTCAAGTTCAAATCCCTAGCGTTCACATAAAAGCTGTGAGGGTTTGTGTGCATTTGCAACCCCAGTGCTGACATCAGAGACAGAAAGATCACAGAGACTCTTAGTGATCATCAACCTTGCAGGGAAAGATGAGGGGGGGATAGAGGAGGAAATTCAACATCTTCTGAACCTCTGTGCCTGCCTGTACTTGGCCACATGGGGGTATATTCCAACTAACCCCAACCCTGCATACAACAACCCTCCACACACACACACACACACACACACACACACACACACACAAAGACATGAGCATGTTGGTGTGTTAATAAAAGATCCACAAAACAGAGAAGTTCAAAGACTCTGAGTATCAAACAATGAATAAGAGTTTTCAATTTAAAATTAACTTCTCAACAGCGTATATTATTAACTAACTGAACAAAGCAATCTTGATTTTATTTTTAATTCCACGTTTTGCTTTGCTTTTAGAAATCGAGGGTCTCTCGAAGTCCAGGCTGGCCTTGGACTCCTGGCATTCTAGTTGGAACTGCACCACACCTGACTAAACATTCTTTGTAGTGAGACCTTGGATTAGGGATTGTGGACTTTCTCACCAACTACTCTTATTCTGGAATCAAAGAATCTAATCATTTAAACTTATCACTTAAATAAGAACTCTTATCATGTTTTTAGAGGCACGTGCATTATAAGGCACATCTGCAGGGCACCTCTAGGTGTTTTGGAATAATCTGAGATGCAAGATTAGAAATCCGTCAGCTGCTGTCAGACGGTTCTCGTCACTACTCAATTGTTGGTGACTAATTTCACATAGAGCATTGCTCCGTGAAATTCATCTCAAGAGAATACTTGGTATTTTAATCTGGAATCCATTTTGACAACATCATGAATTCACTTATAAATAAAATCTGCCACCCTGCCCCTTAAACTTGCTTTGGTTATATTTTATATATTGACATTGTAAGAGTCCAATATATGGATGATTGGTTTTAAAATAGAGAAACTAGAACTTGGTATGATAAGAAGAAACAAAGTTGTTACTGTTTCTCCCCTCCATGAAATTTCTTCAAAAGACAAATTATCTTAGGGATTCAAAGGTAATTTGTAAAACCAACTTGCAGCTGTGATGGTTCAGCTGCCTAAGGTGCTTGGTGCTAACCCTGAGTGCTTGAGTTCAGTCCCTGCGGGCCACGTGTTGGAGAGAACGGACTCCAACAAATCTTATTCCGGCCCTCCACACATGCCGTGGCACATGTGCCAACACACGCAGATGTGCACATGAACACACACCAATAAATAAATGGTTTCAAACACGCTTTCTACTTTAAATGCCTAAACAGAAATATTCACCATCCTAATTTTTTCTCCTTAACATATGAAGTGAATTTACAAGTACTTTATTTTGGGAGATTTTTTAAAAAAAAATAATTTTAGCAGAACACAATTATTTTAAAGAATTACTTGTAGCTGTAAATGAACTGGCGTTAAGCTACACCAAGAAACAAGTCATTTAGCATAAGCTAATTACCTCTTCTGAACCCTACCCTAATGCTCTATAATTGAAAGTAATAGTTTCTGAGCGTCTAAATGAATTTGGAAGGCCTGTATTCTTAATTGCCTTCCCTCTGTTTTCAGAGCCCTTAGTCATTTAAACTGGTTTGTGGCTCTGCTTTCTAATGAGGCAGAAAATTAAAGACTTTAGAGGAGGTGTACATAAACCATTCGTATTCCGTCCGCCAGCGCAAAACAAGCGCCAGCAGCCTGATAGGCGAGACTGACAGATGACTTGGTTCCTGGGAGAACGATCTCATGACAGTGTCGACGTGAATATTGAAGAAGTAAGAGACATTCAGGTGTCACCGGCTCTCCCCTGCCTGCTGTTTCACAAACAGAATTTGTAACTTTGTTTTTCAAAGAAAAATAATCTTTTCTCCTAATGCCCATTCACAATTAAAGTATCTACATTTTAAGTATCACATCATCTTCTTTCCTTCTGATCTTTATTATTTACAGTACTAACAGTTATGGAACTGTTAGTTGGATGATGGACTTCTCAAGGGAAGTACCCATTACTTAATCATATTGTTATCTCTTAGCCTTAAGGTTCAAATGAAATTCATTCACAGGGTAAATAATCTGTTTTGGAAATCACTCTTTTGGATAATTTCCATGGCTTTCCCACATGCCTTTTAAACACAAAGACTAAAATTATAGTCAGTTTATCTCCAATGGGGCAAAGAAACAGTTTTGTTTTTGGTGAGATCTGAATTATTCCCCAAGTTTGTTTTAATTTTTAATAACATTATGGACTCATTTATTTTGTAGTTCATAATGCTATGTCCATTCGCAGCCTTTGTAAGCATGTTGCTTTGACATGTTATGGATAAAAATAGTAGATTGAACCCACACATCTGCTTTAACTCTCTTGGGGATACTTGAAAAACAACCAGGACATTTGTAAAGTCATAAAACTCAAGAATAAGGGGACCCTAAGAGGAGAAAGCAGCAGCAACATTTTGAAAGCTGGGGATCAGCTAGCTCAGGGGTGTTTGTCTCTCTCCAAACAGCTAGGCAGTGACTCTTCCCCATCCCAGCAACCAAAGGTTCCCTCTCTGAAAAGGGGAGGGGAAAGTGAGATAATTATATTTTAATTAAAATGTAGAATGAATAAATAAAAGGGAAATAGACTATGTCTACATTGAAACTCTAGAATTCAGTGAGACTCTGTCTGTAAATAATAAATAAATAAGTAGATAAGTAAATAAATGCCTCCAGAGAGACTTAAGGGCATTTGGAAATGGAAAGCCCTTCACTTTGAATTCCCAGCTAACTACTCTATGGGAAAACCATGGTTGGTCAATTCTACATTCAGGAGATTTCAGAACCTATCCTTCTGTACGAGCAGACAACCACAGGTTACTGGAGACAGAGTGAGTTCTGTAAGTCATATGACTGATTCTATGTGAGCCTCAGACAAACAGAAGCAGCAAATGGAAGAAACAGACTATATTGTGGACAATATTCACCATATCTCCCAGTATGTATGTCTATCGAATGCCATGAATATAAACAAATATACACATACTTATAACTATCTTAGCTATAGAAAGACATGTTACCTTGAAATAGAACAGGCTAATATATTATATTCACTCATATACATGTATATGAAATATACATAAAAATGGAGAAAACATAGGTTTCCTGAACACTGAAAATCCAAAAGCAGAAATAACCTTAACTTTCCTGTTCTCCATCAGTTGCAGATCTGGCTTTGAGGGTTTAAAGAATGAGAAGAATCTGATAGTTTGTATATACCACTTCATAACTTTTATTTTATATACATATAAATGCTCAGGTATTATAGGGTGAGGTCATAGCAAAACCTATGCTTCCCTGATTTAGGTGGGTAGTATTATTGTCAACTGCTATGTCTTCATGAAGACAAAAGATGCTGAGTGGTGTGGGTAGTGTCTGTCTCTGCTCTGTGTGGATACCTTGCTTGCAAAAATGTTAACATGGCCAAACAAAGTGGGAATTTGATCTAACTTTAGAGTAAATGCATGCTTGTGTATTGTGATCCAATGAGAAGCCAGCTTTGAGGTCATGGAGAATTGCTTCCCTCCATTTGTTAGGTTTGGGAAGGTGCATTTAACTTGCTGAAGGAGAGGGTAGAAGTCTGGAGGATAGCCCAAGCTGAGAGGCCTGTGAGGATCACCTTAGAAGTTCAAAGAGGACTGATAAGTCTCTGGAGGAGAACTTAAAACACGGGTCCTGGTGTAGGGTTTCACAAGAGAAGCTATCTTGACTGGACACCTGGGACAATGACTAACTCGTACAATGGGATTTCCTGAGGACCTGCTTCGGCTCCTGCTGATGAGGAAGGACCCCTCCCGAGGCTGTGGACATGCAGAAGGGTCTGGAGAGAAAGCATGGATGATCACCTATACCATCTCTCGTGAAACCTTTAAGAAACAAGCTGTAGACGGGCAGGCGTGACTGAGCCCCAGCACTTACTGTACTATTTTGCTGAAACTGCTTTAAAATGTGACAATTAATCTCTCCACTTACAGAGAAGCCCTTTGTGGAAAAGGGAACTGACCTCGCAACGGTATGATTTGTGAAAATGGAGCACCACTTTTTTTTTATTCTTGGAAATTGGTTTTCAGAAGCCACAGAAAGGGTGATTTCTGAGTGGAAAAAACATCAAATGGACTGAATGAAAATGATCTGAGGGCAAATTAGCTTAAGTTGCTAAATAACTACGCTGTAGGGCTGTAGGTTTCAGGTACATTGTGTGTGTGTGTGGGGGGGAGAAGACAGATTTGCCAGGCTGGTGTCAGGAGAGCCACTAGGAAAGTAGCGACATCACACATGGAATTGGAGTTTAGAAGTCTCAAGCAAAAAAGATTTCCATTGGGTCTCTTTAGAAAAGCATCTTGAGGCCAGGGTATCTGTGACTTTGGAGGTAGACAGGCTCTCTAGGGGGTACAGTGTCTGGTCATTCACTAGGACCCTAGGCGAGAAGCAGCAGGAGAGATGAGGGTAAAGTCGGAGGAGACAGGGGTAAGATTCCATAACTGTCAGCTCCTGGCCGGGGCAACTCTGGTTGGGCAGAAATCCAAAGGAGAAGGACACAGACTTAGAGGTTGTGCTACTTAAAAGTGCAAGTTATGTGGATTTGCCAGAGCCAATTCCCTGGAGGAGAGCCACTGCTGTTTGGGAGCAGCTACTGAGTGGCTGGCTGGGACAGTCTGGAGTCTTCTTCGAGGGCTAGTTACTGGGTGCTTCCCCGGCTGAGTACACAGAACAGGATGTCCTGGGTCATACCTTTAGAGTGTGCACTGGACCCTGAAAACCACAGCCCCGTTGTATCTCAGCTTGTCAGTTCTCTTTTTCTGATAACGCGTGGCTATAGCTTCTGACATCGTTTTGTTTTAAATAAATGGTTCGCATTTTGAAATGATGTGTACATGTGGGTGGTGGCCAGTGTGAGAGCAGGTAGATACCCTTGGAGTCAGGAAGAGAGATCCTCTGGGGCTGGAATTAAGGATGTCTTTGAGAGGGTGGATGGGAGGGCTGGGGACAAACTTATCTCTCCGGCCCAGTTTCTGTGATCACCGACTAAGCTCCAGATGTTGGCCTAACTACTGAACTACTTTTATTTTCTTGAGACAGGGTTGCTCCGTGTAACCTTCGCTGTCCCGGAACTCGCTTGGTAGACCAGGCTGGCCTCGAACTCACAGAGATCTTCCTGCCTCTGCTTCCCAAGTGCTGGGGTTAAAGGCTTGCGCCACCTCTGCCTGCCTACTACTGAACTCCTAAATAACAAGAATCTTTAAAGAACAGCATTCAGAACCTCAGTCCCAAGATAAAGGGCTATCAGTGACAGTGGTACCTGTAAATATTAAAAGTAAGAAGAGGATTTTTTTAGATTGCAATGCAATATATATATATATATATATATATATATATATATATATATATATGCATCTTGCGCTGTTTTTCTTTGCATAGTTACAGGCAACTTAGATACCCATGCTGTGTGAGGCACTGGAGGTCCCATGCCCAGTGATGGCTTCGTGTTGATGGGACCTAAATAGCTACCTGGACCTCCATCCTTAGAATGGCCCTGTGCTCAACTTAACGCTTTACTGGTGGCTTTCTTAAAAAAATTTTTTTATTAAATATTTTCTTTATTTACATTTCAAATATTATCCCTTTTCCAGGTTTCCCCTTCAAAATCCCACTATCTCATCCCTCCTCCTCCTGCTCACTAACCCACCCACTCCCTCTTTCCTGTCTTGGCATTCTCCAATACTGGGGCATCGAGCCTTCTTAGGACCAAGGGCCTCTCCTCTCATTGATGTCTGACCAGGCCATCCTCTGCTACATATGTGGCTGGAGCCATGAGTACTCTTTGGTTGGTGGTTTAGTTCCTGGGAGCTCTGGGGGCACTGGGTGACTCATATTGTTGTTCCTCCTATGGGGCTGCAACCCCCTTCAGCTCCTTGGGTCCTTTCTCTAGCTCCTCCATTTGGGGACCCTGTGCTCAGCCCAATGGCTTTTGAACATTTTCAGTTTGCACCGAGACTTGAAAACGTCTCAGCTGTCCATGTTCGGTGCACCCCTGGGAGAATGGGCAGTTCTGGGTGCTGGGGAGTTTGCTCCTTAAGGGAAGTAAATGTTTTGGTGGGAGGAATTACCGTCTATTCTGTGGTGCTTGACTCCAGGGCCATAAGCCCAAAAGCCAAGGGAAGTTTGCAAATTTAAGCGTAACGTTAAAGTCACAAAGGATACTTACTGGCAGTCCAATAAATAATGGGAAGTTGTTTTAATAAATTATCATTTAGAGCAAGGTCAAGATGGGTTGTGGAGAGAAAGGAAAATGTAAAGGAACAACAGGAATCTACAATCTCATTAAAATATTAATTTTTTCTAGTGTTTTTGGAGGGGGCATAGTTCGAGACAGGGTTTCTCTATATAGTGTTGGCTGTCCTAGAACTCACTTTGTGGACCAGGCTGGCCTCGAACTCAGAAATCTACCTGCCTCTGCCTCCCAAGTACTGGGATTAAAGGTGTGCGTCACCACCGCCCAGCTTAAAATATTCTTTTCTGTTATGGATAGAGCTTAAAGCCCCAATGTGACTCTGTTCTCTCTCTTTTGATCAAGCAAATCACAACAATTTGCGTTCAGGGAATAGGACCTCAGTCTCTAGTAGAAATTATTGCTTAATACAACCAGGGCTCCAATTGCAGCTGGCAGACTCAATGTAGAATCAGGATATTTGTGTTCTCACTCCTTCCAAAGCTCAGCAACCTGCTTTTGGCTGACGGTGTTTATCAACAAAAGAGGTGGGAGCCTGGAGACTCAGGGCAGGTTTCTTGGCCAGCAACTCCTGCTTTGTTCTCTAACAGCCGAGTGCAACGGCGGTGACTTTAGTGAGTCGCTAGACAAAACTGTGTGGCATCCTTGCAAGCAGATGTAGAGCGGCTATCAGAGCAAATGTGGCTGGTAGTTTCTGTTTGCTGACCCTGGTCTAGATCCAATTCAGTAAATGATCGGTTAATAGATGAGTTACAAGTGTGTGAAGGAATCTGATGACATTTAGGAAGGCCTAAGCCTTCATTCAACTTAAAAAAATTTCAAAGACACACTTTCCTACTCACTGCGACTACTATTATACTCATTATTATTCTTTTTTTTTTTTTTTTTTTTTTTTTTTTTGGTTTTTCGAGACAGGGTTTCTCTGTGTAGCCCTGGCTGTCCTGGAACTCACTCGGTAGACCAGGCTGGCCTCGAACTCAGAAATCCGCCTGCCTCTGCCTCCCAAGTGCTGGGATTAAAGGCGTGCGCCACCACCGCCCGGCTCATTATTATTCTTATAGTGTGTATATACTATTATATGTTATGATTATGATTATGGTTTGGGTATATATGTAGCAAGTATGCCAAGGTGTGCACATAGACATCCGGGGACAAATCTCGGGAGTCAGTTCTCTCCTCCCACCATGTGGGTCCTGGAGATGGACCTCAGGTCGTCTGGCTCTGGGTGAACATCCTTACCCACTGAGCTCTTGACTTTTAAATTCAACATTTCCATCAACAACTGCAGGGATGGCGTGCACATACATTTACAGATGACTGACATGAAGTTGCAAATATCAGCCATCTTATCTTCCACAAATATTCTAAACAATATGCTCAGGTTGGACCAATGTCAGAACATAGACATTTGAATTTATTTATTTATTTATTTATTTATTTATTTATTTATTTTAATTGGAAATATTTTTATTTTTATTTTTGGTGCTGGAAGTCAACCCCAGGGCCTCAGACTAGAGGCATTTAGTGCTCTACCACTGATGCCACTTGGATTTTTACCATAGTAAACATGACTCCACCTGTTTAAGATTTTAAAAATAAGAATGAGAAACCCTTATCTTTTACAAACTCCTCAGAGGGAAGACCAATGCTGTTAAACGATGACTTGACATGTATTATCCTCAAGACTTAACTGCTTAGAAAAAGCAGTGGTGGGTGGGGATGTGGTGCAGTTGGTAGCATCCTTGCCAGCATGCACGAAGCCCTAGGCGCCAGCCCCAGCAAGACATTACTAACCCAGGCCTGGTGGTGCATGCCTGTAGTCTCAGCACTTGCAAGGTTGATGCAGGAGCATCAGGAGTTCAAGGCCATCCTTGGGCTACACGGAGAATTCAAGGCCAGTGAGGGGTATAGGACACTTTTGTATGTATGTATGTATGTATGTATGTGTGTATTTATTTATTTATTGGTTTTTCAAGACAGGGTTTCTCTGTATAGCCCTGGCTGTCCTGGAACTCACTCTGTAGACCAGGCTGGTCTCGAACTCTGCCTCCCAAGTGCTGGGATTAAAGGTGGGAAAGGCAAAATGGAAGCCTTTAGAGTTGCCTCTGCCAAAGAAAATAGTGAATCAAAAGCAGTATTGTATTCCTGGAGGAATTGCTGAAATTACTAACACTATCAAGGACTTGAAAGATGCAGGGGTGGTGGTTCCCACC
Organism: Apodemus agrarius; assembly: GCA_964023405.1. NCBI lineage: Eukaryota > Metazoa > Chordata > Mammalia > Rodentia > Muridae > Apodemus > Apodemus agrarius. Next base: position 20,393,326 of record OZ030014.1, on the reverse strand, counting down.
ACATCTCCCTTTAACTCTCCAATCTGGCCAGTGCAGAAGACAGATGGATCATGGAGGATGACAGTTGACTATCGAAAATTAAATCAGGTAGTAAGTCCAATTGCAGCTACTGTACCAGATGTAGTTTCGTTACTTGAGCAAATTAACACATCTCCTGGAACCTGGTATGCAGCTATTGACCTGGCAAATGCCTTCTTCTCGGTACCTGTCCATAAGGACCACCAGAAGCAATTCACTTTCAGTTGGCAAGGCCAGCAGTACACCTTTACAGTTTTACCTCAAGGATATATTAACTCTCACCACCGCCCGGCTGACAAAACAATGTTATCTTGGGCTTAAACATGTAGAAGTGGAATAACTGGAAAAAGTCAGATAATGAATACTTAATTCTTTGCTAGCTATGGAAACTCTGTCATATCTCTTCACCTCTTCACTCAGAGCCTTGAAGTATTGGAGACATATGAAAATAAATGAGCATGACTGTACCCAAAACATGTGACTGGAGATCCAGATTTCAGGTGGGAAACCCTTTAGTATGTGAGAACCATCCCCAGCTTGCGGGCAGACAGATGTGGCTGGTTTGCTGACCCTGGTCTAGATCAAAACACACTGTAATCCACCTCAGAGAAAACACTTGGTCAGTTCAGCATCTCCCCAGGGTAGCAGCAATGGGGGTGCTGGACATACTTACTCGATAGAGAAATTAAGGTGGCGTCCGACAGGTGTTGAAATGCTTGGAAGGTGGGCACATAAACAGAAGGTACTTTACCTGTGTTGTCTTATTGACGGGTGGACGAGGAAAGACGGTTTAAGGAGAAAATTTAACTTAGTGTACTGTCAACAGGAGCTGCCTCTCCAGGAAATGGATGATGGATGATCTGCTAAGCCTGCCGTCACAGTTTAAGAATGTCACTGGGGGGATTCCCCACAGGGGGATGGGAGGTGGGAACTCGTGAAAAATCCAGAAGTGTTATAAAGCAAACCTAACCTTCAAAAATCCTTAGGACCTCTTGATTAATGTACTTTTTTATTTCTTCGAATGAAACAGCGTCAGCCTAAAGGAAGAGAAAGAAGGTCTATTAAAATAGGGCAGAGCACAAGCAGTTAAGGCACTGAGATGCTGGGTGTGGCATACTTTTGTGGATATACGTTTATCAAGCAAACTGCTTCTGGCAGTGCACTATTTGGGGCGATAAATACCTTTCTAGATCATATGTTAGGATAAGTTCACAGTTGCTTTACAAGCTGTGGGCTGGGATTATAACCAGTGAAACTAACATTTCTCCTATGGGTGGAGAAACGTGGCTATAGACTGCTAGGAGATAATGGTTTCGGTTACTTTACCACAAACAGTTAAAAGGCCCAGGCAATGCCACGGTGTTACTAAGCAACAACACTTAAACATCCACTCCTGGATACAGGTAAAGATGATAGCAAGGGATGTCATGTGTCTCCAAAGGAAAAAAACCCCAAATAGAATGCTGGCTTGTGGGATCATCCCATAAAATGGTTTTCTCATATTTGCCTGTCTCAAGCTGCTGTAACTTGGATATTAACATAAATATAATAACCATTTTTTTCTAGTAGAAAAGGACTGAGATACCTAGTAACCATAAGTAGGTAAGTAGTGTCAGCTGAATGGTTAACTCATTGATAAAAACCCAACATTCGTAATAGCCGTGTTTAACTGATATTTTCAAAAGGGAGTTCACGGTCTCAAGATGGTCAGGATTTCAAAGTATTTCCTTACTATTCTTTGTATTTGTATTTATTTCCTGAGGCTCCAAGTAAGGCAGTAAAGACTACAGAGCCCATTAGACACTGAAACGCAGGGACTGGGTCTGCTGCCAGTCACAGCCTTTGAGAAACACCTAACAAAGCCTAGTGGAACGTGACCATCGAGGCACCGGGAAGATCTGCGGGAAATCTCCATGCAATGTGGCCCCCGTCGGTCCCATAAACCAGGCAGTTGTCCTTAATTGTTAAAAGTCCCTTCCCATCATTCCTCTCTACAGTCCTTTGTCATGTTTGCATGCTAAGTCTGTGTATGGGATGATAACATGGTGTGCTTGTCCATTCACAACAATCCGTTCATTTAGAATGCAAAGAAGAAAAGGGCAATTCATTCAATGCGCTCATGAGGTGCTGGTTCCTATTGGCTGTTACCTAGTTTCTGACGTGCATGGGGAGAATGAACTTGGCTGAAGATGAGTGTTCTGAGAGGGAAGTGGACACAGACCCCACCCCTATCCAAGACGCTGTCTGCAGTGGATGCCTGCTGGCAAAGGGAAGAATCAATTCTCTCTAATGGGGTGTCACAGCAAAACCACACTTGAGGGCAGGCCCGGTGCCCAGGAGTAGTTGTCCAGTACAAAACAAACTCAACGGTATTTTTGTGGATTTTTTTTTATTTTGTTTTCTTTTGTTTGGGCATCTATTTGTTTTCTTGCTTTGTTTTTGTTTTTTTGACTTTGTTTTGATTTTTGTTTTTTTGTGTAGTTTTGTTCCTTGATATATATATATATATGTGTGTGTGTGTGTGTGTGTGTGTGTGTGTGCATGTGTGTGTGTGTGTGTATTTGTTTCTTATTTGTATTTATTTTACTTTGTGTATGTGTGTGTGTGTGTGTGTGAGAGAGAGAGAGAGAGAGAGAGAGAGAGAGAGAGAGAGAGAGAGAGAGAGAGAGAGACATAGAATTGGGTGATTTGGGTGTGGAGGTGGGGGTCCTGGGGGAGTTAGGGAGGGCGAGACATGTATACATTTTTTAAATAATAAAATGAAGTTGAATGACTGGTCTGATAGTAGAAACAGACACTCAAGTTTTGCAGGTTTTCTGCAGGAACCATTTAGCAATGAGGGGAAAATGAAAACATAGAAAGAATGTCCTGCTCTCACTGGTCTGAAGAGAGAGAGGGGTGGGGAGTCTTTAACTCTCCTACTCGATCCAGGATCTTGCTTTGTTCTTGTCACAGAGGTTTGCAAACTCTACTCCTCAGGCGAACGGCCTCCCATCCATCTTCCTGAAGTATCAGGGAGAGAAGGGCTGCTCTGATCATACTCTCGCTTTAATTCCCACCTCAGGGCAGATTGGCTCGGTGGCCGCCTGACCAGAGTCCCAGTGTGAAACAGGAGTGTATGCTTGTATGAGGAGCAGTCACAGACAGTACTGTAAAGGCACGCTTCGGGGCCCGTGTGGTGGTATACACCTGTAATCCCAGCACTCAGGAGGCTGAGGCCAGTGGATCCTGAGTTTGCTCTACCCTAGGATCTTGCCTCAAATACCAGCCCTCTGCCAGTCACACTAACCAAACCCAAACCCGTGCACCAAACCAAACCAAACTATGATTTTGGAGTCAGCCAGATCTGGGTTTGTCCCTCTTAACAATTCTTTGATTCTTTGTTCCTGCGTTTATAAACACACGAGGGAAAGGATCCTGTTCCTCCAGTTTAGCTGGGAAGATCTAAGAGGTAATGGAGGTGTCAACAGAGGACCTGGCACTTACTTTTAAATAATGTGTGGACCAGCTTATTTTATATATTTCACGACGATGACCATCATTTATTTCATTATAAAAAGACACCCGTGGTTGGTACAAGCCAGGGGCTCTACTTACCGGAGTGCCAGGGATGCCTGGAGAGCCTGGAGGGCCTTGGTGGCCAGGTGATCCTACGGAGCCCTTGCTTCCGGGTGGCCCCACGGGGCCTATAGCCCCCTTCGTGCCCATAAGGCCTGGCTTTCCTCGTTCACCTTGTGGGCCTCTGTCTCCCGGAATTCCCTGATCACCCTGTTTGGGAGGAGAAATAAGGAATCACCTCTTCTGGTAATGTCTCAGCTGTGGTTAAGAGCCACAGTCCAGGGTTCACGCTGGCATCCATTTACCGTGGATCCTTGGATTATACACTTCCGCCCTGCACCCCAGCTTCTACCGTTCGCATGTGGGAATATTAATATCAATCATATCTCTTAGCTAGGACCATGCTGAGAAATTACTACACCCCTTGGAATCACTGAGCATGATGGGCTGGTGCTAGAGCCTGTCTGGAATTTACAGAATATTCCCTTAACCATAATGGTCTGCAAAAAGCCTGCCTGCATTTGTCTTGATTTTACAAAATAATGAAAATAACAGACCAACCATAGGTATTAATATGAACATAAGGTATAGAAGGTGACACAGAAAAGCTAGGTAGAAAGAAAACAGTTCACCACGGTATTATTGGTAGATAGACAGCTTACGCCTGGAGAAATTCCTAAAAGTAAAAAAATACTAGCATACCTGAATCTATGATCTATATTTCATGATCCTAGTGAAACCTTAGCATTTTGTGTCTAGGGACCGGTGAGATGGCTGAGCGGGTACTCATCACCCATGGTCTTTTCAGGCCTGAAATTGCACATGGCTCCTGCCACTAGAGTTGATGTCCTGGATTTAATCCACACAGGCCACATGGTGGAGGGAGAGAACTGACCCACATACATAAGTTGTCCTCTCATCTCCATAAGCATGCATGGTGCACATGTGCATACACACACACACATGCACACACATAAAAAAGGATGTTTGTGGTATTTGTTATTTAAAAAAACTATGGAGGAAAATAACTGCTTAGAAAAAGGGGACTTGGGAAGATATATGTAGCCATTGAAGATTGCCAGTAGAACAAACAGTTTTCAAAACACTGTCAATCCAAATTTAAAATAATATATATTTGATATTGACTAGAGGTAAGAGGAGAAGAGTGAAATATGCCCAAAGTATCAAGTGTTTATCCCTGTGTAAAGATGCCTGGAAGACTTTTTCTTCTTAAATGTATGTTATCTGTTTTTTATACTTCATTCCATCATCATGAATTTCTTGTGTAACAATAAAAAACTAAAACCCTAATGAAGTAGGGTTTAGACACCAATACACAAACACATCTGTGGCCACATACATAAGAATGGCCCTAAATAGGCTTATGCCAAGTAACAAGTCTTAAGTAACTGGCTTCAGGGACAGGAGTCCTACAAGGAAATTAAGATTCATTACAGAAAATACTAGTAAACTTTAGTGACAGCACCAGCATCACATAGGGTTGTAGTGAAAGTGCAGATTCCACTTGGTTCAGTGGAGTAAGTGGGTCAGTGGAGTAAGTGTGGGTCAGTGGAATAAGTGTGGGTCAGTGGAGTAAGTGGATCAGTGGAGTAAGTGTGGGTCAGTGGAGTAAGTGGGTCAGTGGAGTAAGTGTGGGTCAGTGGAGTAAGTGTGGGTCAGTGGAGTAAGTGGGTCAGTGGAGTAAGTGGGTCAGTGGAGTAAGTGTGGGTCAGTGGAGTAAGTATGGGTCAGTGGAGTAAGTGGGTCAGTGGAGTAAGTATGGGTCAGTGGAGTAAGTGGGTCAGTGGAGTAAGTGTGGGTCAGTGGAGTAAGTGGGTCAGTGGAGTAAGTGGGTCAGTGGAGTAAGTGGGTCAGTGGAGTAAGTGTGGGTCAGTGGAGTAAGTGGGTCAGTGGAGTAAGTGTGGGTCAGTGGAGTAAGTGGGTCAGTGGAGTAAGTGTGGGTCAGTGGAGTAAGTGGGTCAGTGGAGTAAGTGGGTCAGTGGGATAAGTGGGTCAGTGTAGTGTGGGTCAGCGGTTCTCAGCCTGGGCAGTTGTGCTCTCTAGAAGGCATTGAGTGATGTCTAAAGATGCTTTGAATAGGGACAGTTGGAGAGATGATGGTGCTACTGTATCAAATGGGCAGATGCCAACAAGGCCTCTTGAATGTACAAGACAGCCAAACATCACAAAACGTATCTGCCTCTAAGTATCAGTAGCCTCATGGGTGAGAAATCCCTTAGTTGGCAAAAGGGATTTGGGTGGTGGCTTTAGCTGGCAAGTGTTGTCTCAGGAAGGTAGTAAAACACTTTCCAAACTGCAATAGAAGCATAGACTCGGGCCTGAACAACAGACAGGCACACCTGTGGCGTGACCTGCTTACAGGCCACATTCTATGCCCAGTAGAGATAGTGTTTCATGTACGCCCTAACCACTTCATGTTTGGGGAATCAAAGTTGTCTACATGCTTTGGTATGTGGTCGAACAGTTGTATCAGAGAAATGTGAGCGACTATAGTAGTGGTATACATACGCGTTCTCCTTTGGGGCCTCTGTCGCCAGGTTTACCCATGATGCCCTGGAAAACAGATATCAATGCTAAAAAACACTGCTTGCTAAGATCATTAGTCTGATTGACCTAAATGGTAGGCATTGAAGATACACTTACAAATTAGAAAATTTAAGAATTTATACTATTTAAAATGTTGTTTTTTCCCATACCTGAGCACCTGGTAATCCATCTTTTCCATTTATGCCCTAAAATGACAAACAGAATATTTCTATTCCTTATCTGCACACGGTCACAGTTAAACAGGCAAAACAAACAAACAAACAAAACAAAAACAAAAACAAAAAATAAAAAACAAAAACCAAAAAACCAAAAAACAAAAACAAAAACAAAAACAAAAACAAAAAACAAAAAAAACCAAACCACCAAAAAGCCGATTACACATTTTTTTTCTGATCTCATTGTGAATCTGCATGGCAAAATATACTACATAGTCTGTGTAGTTCAAACTGCCATTTCTTGCCAAAAGACTGCCATTTCCTGGTTCCTTTGACCAGGTTTGGGGATTGACTTCACCTGAGCCATATCTTCATCTTCAAGCATACAGAGAAGAATGTAAGAGTGAGTTTACAGCTCAGGAGAGCAGGGAGGCTAGATAAAACTCAGGATGAACAACTCAAAATCTTTAGGAAGTTCCTGAAACTGAGTGTAGTCACTATGTTTCTCCTTCCTCAAGCTTATGTTGGCAGTAAGAGACATCCTCAGACAAGCCGAGCTGCCTGGAAGAGGACCAGAAACAACGTAATTTCTAGGAGTGACACTCCATCCTGTTGAGCTGCCTACAAGTTGTACAGTGAGTTTGGGGGTTCCAGCAATTGTGGGCCTCACCTGTGCTGGAGTGGGCTTCTGGCGATGTAGCTTCATTAGTACAAGCTCCTCCCAGTGGCTCCTCACCTACACTCCTATATGTAATGCCAGTTAAACTCACTGACGATTCACCAACCTGATTTTGCTGGTATCCTTACTTTCCCCTATCATTGATTGCCTATCTGTATGTAGGGACACTCATTCAAGTCTTCCGGGAATAGTGCCAACATAACAACCTTCCAACAAGCTTTAAGCACAGGGATCCTTCTCAGTAAAGTCTTTCACTTGTTTCTTGGGGGAGGGGGCAGATTTTATAATATGGCCAGAGTATGATCCTATTATGAAATAGACTATCAGCTGGAGGAGAATCACTATTTTTCAGTTTGGAAAATTAGAAATGAGAGCTGGGAGCCTGTAATTGTGGTTTTTCAAGACTGCTAACCTTTTTTTTTTTTTTTTTTTAAATTAGAAAGTTGGAAATTCTGGGATCTTTAAAAGGTATTCTGGAAGTGGCCATAAAGCCAGCTCTGCTGGAGATTTATAAAATGGACAGAATTGCCCATCAGAGACAGGAGGAGGAGGAAAAGTGCTTGGGGGTCAAACCAAAGACCTAGAGCTCAAGTGCAGATGCAGCAGTTTTGAGCTGTGATTTGAAGGGAGAGATCAAGGCGAGGGGCGAGGTCTCTTCGCCAGCAGGCGTGGCCTGGACATGCTCACTGACAGCCTGAGAGACTGAGAGTCCACAAGGACACAGCTGCAGACTGCCACCTGTTGTCTATGCTGTAAATCACGCTGACATCTGCCGCACTTGGTAGCCCAACATGGGCTCTGGACAGTGTCTGAAGACCCCTGGGAATTATGAGAGTTCTCTAACTAAGAATGTGTTACCTGAAGTGTACAGTTCAAAGAATTTATTAGCCCTGAGAACACTGGCCATGAAGATCAAATTGATTAAGGAGAGGATGAGAAACAGCGTGTCAGCTGAATAAAAGATAAATCAAATGCAAAACCGGAATTCACGCTTTGAACCTTTCAAATGTACACAATTCTTTTTTTTTTTTTTTAAATTCATACATATATTCAACGGTGCATGATCATTTCCATGCTCTATTTCCCCCGCCGACTCTCCTGGAATCTCTTTTAACACGAGCTCCTCCCAACTCTTTGGATAACTGACTAAATCCAAGTAGCACTGTGCGGATGGATGTGTGTTCACAGGGTTGGGGTGGCAACCTGCCTTCACGCGTGGTTGGCTCTCCCTCCTGCAGCATCTCTCAGCACCAGCCACTGCCCAGCATGGAACAGTCGCTCAAAAATGTTTGTTTAATGAGAAAGAGTTAAGTGTTGGATTATATCCTGGAAACCCAAGCTTTTAACAAGAGGGCTCACAGGGGTTGGAAGGAGGAAGTGGCTGAGGGGAAATGACAGGAAACATGAAATGTCGTGGTGTTCCCGTGGAATAGCTTCCTATAGCCAGGACTGCAGGCTTTCCCATACCTCTTGTTTCCAGCTAACTCATAAGACAGTGTCATGGATAATCCCCAGAATGTCTGACCCTAAACAAGCATACGCCTTGTGTCGCTTGGCTACCTTCTCTGAGCAGATGATGGCCAGATCATGGTGCATCGGCTCTGAGCCGACAGAGAACGACCGAACAAGATTCCCGAGTGCCACTTATTTTTAGACCTTCTCTTTCCTACACACCACAGCAAATGACCAAGACCTTCTACTCAAAGGAAATAGGATGGGATGGACAGATGGCTCAGAGGTTAAGAGCACATGTTGTTCTCTCTGAGGACCAAGTTTGGTTCTTATCACCTACCTGGTGGCTCACGATCCTTTATCACTCCAGTTCCAGGGTATCCGAGGCCCTGTTCTGGGCTCTGCATGCACCAGACACCCATACAGTGCACATATGTACATGCAGTCACTCACACATATAGAATAAAAAATAAATCTTTAAAGCACTGAATAAATGATACCAGTTGTCAATGGATGAATGACCAACTAGTAGCTCTCCTAGCAATTGATTTATTTTTCTTCAATAAAGTTGCATAAACAAATAAACAAAAAAAGATAAAAAGAAAACCCTTAAAACAAAACAAAACAAAATCAAACAAAACACCCCAGAACTTCAAGTCCCTTGCTTCTGACCCAGCACGTCCTCAGCTCATAGGAGGACAGAGATATATAAACTCTGGGTGGGGTTGACTGTCACAATGTCTAATCAATACTCTGTATCTGTAGCCACAAGCTCTTTTTAGGGGATGGGCATGTCACACCCACTGCAGTGGTTAGCAGTGATAGTGTCTGGACAAGGCCTGTATACGAAGGAGGAACCTGGGAGGATATTTTCTGCTTTAGTTTATCATGCAGGCGATACTTCGGCTAGTTGTTGGCGTCTTCATGTTTTTAAGATCTGATGGGACATTCAATTTTAACTCTGCTGAAGTTGCTAGAACTGACAAATAATGAATCTACTATACCAGCGATTGGAAATTTTCGCTTCTCTTTACCATCATTTAAGATATAAAGATACCCGGTAGCTTCTAGAAAGTTCCAGAAGGAACTCACTTCCGGTATCCCCTAATTCAATTTTTAGAACCTGTTCCTATTTCCTTCTGAAGCCGCTGGCTCAGATCTAAGCTTCTAAGGAGGAACGTGAAGTGAAGAAGCTTAGAACTTCTTAGGAAACAGTTTCTAAAAGGTAAACAAGTACTTACTGGCTTCCCGGAGGGTCCCTCTGGCCCAGGAAAACCTGTATCTCCGACTGGTCCTCTCTCACCCTATAAATGTGTCCCAGAGGGGAAAAAATATTGGTAAAAACTTCTTTAAAATAGCGCCCGGATATGACAAGAGTGCATCTGCTGCTAAGGCGGTGGTAGCTTACCGGCTCCCCTGGAGCTCCTGGAGGGCCGGGGGCACCAGGCTTTCCCTGTAAGAAAATCAAATAAAAACGTTAAGAGCCACGCTACCGATGCCACACACTTCCTGAAGTTTAAAGGGTTAGTATAGAGTATTCGTACCAGGACATGATCCAGGGGCTGTAAGGTACACACGAGACAATGCCGAGGGGAGCCGGGTTGCTTTCCAACACGGGAAAACAGTGTCTTTCTAGTATATCCTCCCTAGTATATCTTCACTATTAGAAATTCCTCTATGCCTTTTGCCTGGTAGCTCTTCCTTTCTCTAGGGGGTGGGGCCGGGGCAGGGCGTGCTGGTGAGTTTTGGTCAAGTTGACAAGAACTAGAGTCATTTAAGAAGAGAAAACCTTGACTGAGTCAGTTCCTCAGTGGGATTGGCCTGTGGGCAAGTCTGTGGGACATTTCCTTAATTAATGATTGGCGTGCGTGGGCCCAGCCCACTGTGGGCGGTGCTAACCCTGGGCACTGGTAGGGTAAACATGGTGGTCCTGGGTTGTTTAAGAAAGCTGAACAAACCACCGTCTCTGCTTCAGTTCCGGGCTCCAGGTTTCTGCCCGCCCTGATTCCCCTGATCAGGACACATAAGCCTTTCGGACAAACTCTTTCTTTCCCACATTGCCTTTGGTAATGGTTTCTAACCACATCAATAGAGAGCAAACTGGGGTAAAAGGCAGAGGCAGAGAGAGAGAAATTTATATCAGGTTTGGAGTTTCACAAGAGAGCTTCTATGTTGGTAGTAAGATAATCTGAAAAAAGAAAAGCACATTATTTGTATTTTTATTTATTTATTTTTAAAGCTGCTCTTGGGTAAAAGATTGAGGATTTTTTTTTTTTTTAAATCTCTCAATGTGCCTTGTCTAAAGTACCAAGAGTCAGGAGACCCTGGAGCAGAGATAGGAACATGGCGTTTGTCTCATCTGCCCATGTATTTGAACTCTTGGTCCTTAGCTGGAGGCAGTTTGGAGTTTGGGGGAGATTGTAAACCTTTAGGCTGTGGTTTTACCAGCAGAGAAACAATTCCGCATCTCAGAGGCGGGCCCTGAAGGTTCCTGCCAGCGCTCTCTAACGTTTGATCTACCAACATGCAAACAAGCAACATTGTAAGCTCTTTCTACCTCTGCCCAGCCTACTCTTTCCTGTGGACTTCGAGGTTTTGTCACAGAAGGCTACTAGCACAGTGGTCCAGCAGAGTCTGGAAAACAGAGTAGCCATGACTACCCTGGAAAGAGACGGACTGTTCTAGAAAAGGCATGACAGGCTCAACTGATTTTTTTTTTTAATCTTTGCTTCAACTACAGTTATCATCTCAGTAGTTTTAGACAGTACTGGAATATATCTATCTCTATGCATCTACGATAAATTTTAACATGTCCTCTGTTTCGTAGCCAGTAACAAAACTTGTAGGTCCTTGTAACTGTTTCATTTTCCAAGGATGAGGTGAAAAAAACGAAGACAAATTTTAAATCACACAATTGCACACATGCGCTAGCTTCAGTTTTATGTCCTTTCCTAATTCTGGAGTTGCCATGTGCTCCTGAGAGCTGTGAAACCCGATTGTAAAGCACGTTTATCAGATGTTAGGTATCCAACTAGGATGTCTTGATATTTCAACCAATCTACAGCCTCCATAAAGCGCTTCTGGAATTCAACGCTCTTTTGAAATTGTGATACAGGTCTTGACGACTTTACTGGTACCCAGCGGTCATTCTTTGAAGGCAGACTTAGTTTGTGGGGACAGCAGAGTGTATCCTGAAGTCATGTGTAGATGGAGAGGGTCATGGGAAGATGAATTCTTTCTGAGTGCAGCGGAGCAGGTTGAAATGGCTTTCTGAGTACGGTTACAGAAAGAGAGCCCTTAATGCTGTAAGGAGGAGCAGCCAGGGTGGGTCTGGGGCATGAGAGTCAGTGCCAAGCCCACTTTCAAAATCTTCATCTTATAGAAAAAAAATTCAAGAGCGCATTCGACAGAAGGTAGTTTTCAATTTTTGCCTTTACAATTACAGACATACTAGGTCTCAGTCTGGACAATTTTGATAAAGAATGTCATTCTCTGTGAAACGTGCGCCGGGCACTATTTAATTGTTTAGCTGAGCTAGCTCAGTGTGGTAATGGGGGGTGGGGGTGTGTGAACCTCTTTAGGGATGGTAGCCAGAGGTTTTAGGTGGCATAGGGTGGCGGTAGTGTAGCTGCAATGGGGTGGGGCTGAGACTGGGGCACTTTCCTGGCCTCACAATGTTCCTACTACCCACGCACGTGGGCTCCACCGACTTTCTTGCAAAGTGATAACTGGACTTTCCCTGCAGGGTCACCTGGCAAAGAGGATAAATGGGCCTCTTATTCATAAACCGTGACCACAAAATTTTAATGAGGGCATCATGAATGAAGATCAGAATTATCCCAAGGGCTCAGAGAAATGATTTCAACCTTTCTGGGAGCACTTCCTATTCATTTGAGAAGACCTTGATGAGATAAAAGCGTTTGACACCCGAGAGCAACAAAAATGATGGAGAGGACCGCGGCTGGTTTACGAGGGGACATTAGCAGCCGTAAAGCTCTGCTAATAACCCGGGGTGAGGCAGGCACCCAGGCGGTCCCGGCTGTGTGCAGGAGCCTCATGCGCACGCCCCAGGACGAGAGCTTGGCCTCTGGAAGATGGAGAACTGTGGAATAGGACAGGGACAGAGTACAAGAAGTGAGTTTTCAGACTCACCGACATGCCGGCTATGCCTGGGGGACCCGCTGGGCCTCGATCTCCCTGTCGGGATGAAGAGAGAAATGGCTACTTATAATGATGTCTACTGACGCTTTACCTCTAGAATCATTGCTCAAAGAGTAATTTGATATGCCGTTGTATATGGAGGAAAAAAAATTTCACGGTCTTATCCTTAGATCAAGAATTACAGCTAGGCCTAAACACACACACATACATACACACACACACACACACACACACACAGACACACACATACACACACACACATCACACCACACACATCACACCACAAACATACACACACACACACCCCATACATACACACACCACACCACACACATACACACACACCATACATGCACATACATACACCATACATATACATACATACACACATACCATACCACACACACACCATACCACACACATACACACCATATCACACCACACCACACACATACACACATACATATATCATACATACACATACATACACACACACCATACCACACACACACACCACACCACACACACACACACAACACACCAAACCACACCAACACATACACACACACATACACATACACACACACACCATACATAAACATACATACACACACACCACACCACGTACACACCACACTACACCACACAAATACACATATACACACATACACACATACCATACATACACACCATACATACACAAACATACACACACATACACACACCATATATACACAAACATACACCACACACACATACACATATCATACATACACATACATACACACACACCATACCACACACACACACCACACCACACACACACACCACACCACACCACACCACACACACATATACCACACCATACCACACACAGACACACACACCACAGACACACACACACACACCAAACCACACCAACACATACACACACACATACACATACACACACACCATACATACATACATACACACACACCACACCACACACAACACACTACACCACACAAATACACATATACACACATACACACATACCATACATACACACCATACATATACAAACATACACCACACACACACACACACACACACACACACAATCAAAACTAAATGTCCTCGACAGGTTGTCTTCATATACCGACCTTTTATCTAAGTGTGAGTATTAGTTTAGAAGACCTGTGAATTTGAGTGGGTGTGGGAGTTGGAGGGTAGAGATGGTACAAATACAGTGCTTATGTATATACTTCAAAGAAATCGGGTTTGTGAAGCTTTGTTTGGGCATGGTAAGTGCTATCAATGTGTAGGAGGAAAGCTAGAAGAGAGAAAACAACGAAGGCACAGTCAACCTATTACGTTCTCTCCCTCTAGATAACAAAGCGAGCCATTTGTTACCTAGACAGTGAAAACCATTATTCACGATATTCCTCTGACTTATTCTAAGAGGAAACCATACATCCTCACAGCTAAAGCTAGGTAATATTTAAATTCTACCCTTCATAAATATTATTACTGTGGCCTGAAAGGTTAATTGTACTGAGCGTTTTCTAGAAACCCCTCCTTAACCTCAACCCACTGGATGCAAGGGTTAGAATAGAGTGAAGATCTGTAGTTTTCTGCGGACCCATTAGAACATCCGTTTCATTGCTCTGAGAAGCAGAATGAGCCGGGTGCTTTTCAAGAACAGTGCGGTGTTTTAGGTGCAGCTGACAATGTCTCCTGTGCTGGCGACTGTGACCGGGATAATTCATAATCCTTGTCGCTAAGGATGCAGTTCCCCCAGGGGCCACGCTGGGCAGCTCTGCTCGAGGTGCTGAGGGGTACCGTTCTAGGACACCCCCATTTCTCAGACCTCACGCCCAAGATTCCTGCATTCACACACTCCCCTTCCTGTTCAGCCTGGAGGGGGCGCCTGTCTCAGGACCTTAACGCCTGTGGTTCCTGCCCTGTGTGGCTGACTCCGCTCCTGTGAGCCACTGTACAGCTCTCCCTCTCTCGGATATCCTATGATTACTGTGGGCTCCGTCCCCCACCCCCACCTACCCCCCCACCCCCGCCCAGCATGCGTAATGCCCTTTAATATTCTGCTTTTTTTTTTTTTTAAAAGGCTTAACTCATTTATTTAACATGCATCTGTTTTATGTGTTTTTGGTGAAGACTGTGGATTGCCTGGAGTTATAGATGACATCTGGGAGCTGCCAGGTAAGTGCTGGGAGTTGAACCTGGGTCCCCTGGAAGGATAGACAGTGCTCTTAACCAGTGAGCCACCTCTCTGGAACCAGCCCATTCTCTTGTAATTTCTTTCTGATATCATTGTTTTTATCTTACATATGCAATTAGTTCTTGTATCCTTCCCTAGAAAATGGGTCCTATAGGTATAAAAGATTCATTTGTTTTATTTCCTTATGCATTCATTTTATGTTTAATAAAACCGCTATTGGCATGATAGGGGGAAAATACACATTTCTGAGTATGAGAGAATACAGTTTTAACTTCTGTGCTTACCTTTACACCAGGAAATCCTTCTAGTCCAGGCAAGCCCATGGCGCCAGGCTCTCCCTATAAAGAGGAACAGCCAGAGGTTTACCAGCGATGGTTTAAAGTCAGGGTCTTCATGTCCTGGGCTCCTCAGTTCCGATTTGAAACTTGGCAAGCGAGGGGTATCGTCCTTTTCCAAATTGAGTATATGGAAGTAGTTTGGGAATTTAAAGCTATTCTCCAGGCACGAACCCATTCTCTGATTAATTGTTTTTACTCTGATTAAGAATCTAATCAGGATGAACCCCTCTAGTATATTAATAACTTCAATTTTAGTAAGAATTTAAACGAAAAGCAGATTTTAATAAAGTTTCCCAATTTGTGAGGCACCTGGGGCTGCCGGCTTATGATATAATAAGATTGAACTCTTTATGAGCAAATGAAGCTGGGGCTCTCAAATCAGACTATGTAGCATCCTTAACACGATTGTAAATGCTTAGGGAGATAGCCCTAGGAGGGGTACCGTCAGTCATTCTGTCATTGCTCAAGCTGACACATGCTGGGAGGGGACAAACAGCATTGACAAAACCAAAAATGAACAAACAAAAGCCAAAAGATATATATATATATATGTGTGTGTGTGTGTGTGTGTGTGTGTGTGTGTGTATATTACTGCATGGTCCCAGACTATAGGTCTTTATTTAAGATATTTGGAAAATCTGTGTTGAAAGATGCTGGTTATTTGAACAAATAAACATTGTGATCAAGAAGGATGCAGAGTTGGCCCAGAGAGAGGCTCAGCAGTTAAGAGCATTGGTTGCTCTTTATAGAAGACCTTGGTTCAGTTCCCAGCACCCACAAGATAGCTCACAACCACTTATAACTCTAGTCCCAGGGGATACAGTACCCTCTACTGGCCGCTTGCATGTACTGCATGCGTGTTGTGCACAGGTATGTGCAAGCAAAGCACAGAAAAACAAATCTTTAGAAAAATAGAATGTAAACAAAGAATATAGAAAATAAAAAAATGTAAAAAAAAAGAAAAATAGAGAAATAGGTAAAGTGGAGATTTATCTGATAATTTATTATAAATTAATTGCTGTTAATATTTTCTTAGGACACTTGATAGTTTAACAACACTGGCTGGGTGAGGTGGTACATGCCTTTAACTTTGGGAAGCAGAAGTAGAGGCGGGTGGATCTCAGATCATTGTGAGTTCCAGGCTAGCCTGACCTATAAAGGAGTTTCCAGCTAGCCAGGGCTTCACAGCGAGACCTTGTCTCCAAACAAAGAAACCAACCAACCACGCAACACAGAATAGCAAGCTTGTCAATTGTGTTCTCTGTAGATGTAGATTTCTGTACACAAAATGCAAGTCTGACTAGAAACACGTCTGAAGCTGTACGCCCATTATTGCTTATTCCTTACTACATACTACGAAACAAGTGAGCGTACACCTTGGTATGTTTTATGTTTCAGAATATAAAAGAAAATTCTCACTAGTATATAACCTGTCAATCATAAGAATAAAAATAAAAAGAGTTCAGATTGTATTCTTCATGAGTCCGTATGAAGGAGATTATTGATGCATGGACTATGTCCCGGTATCATGTCTCTTTGTTTACACTTTCAACGGTCTTTCCTTAGATTAGAAGAGGCAATCAATTAATTAATCAGCACTTGTTTGAGAGTACATAGTAATTACATGTTTAATTGGAATCTCATAGACATTGAATCGCTAAAGAAAAAGAGTGGTTTGCACCAGGAAACCATCCAGTTATTAGCAGATTCAATGGAAGGTATTTTTTTTCTCTATAAAGGTTTATTTGGAAGATTCTTAGTTGTATCTTTAATCTTAAAGATCCTCGAGGAGGTGCGTGAGGTTAAGGTGTGTGATGCACCATGTGCCCACCGTGCACAGAAGAGGGGATCCTGAAGGAGGACTTGGAGCACATCAGTTAGCCCATCATGGGCTTATAGCTTAATGGGCTGCAGGGACAGGCTTTGGTTATTAAGGAAAGACGTCGGCTGCTTTGTGCCACCCTGAGACTAGCAGCTTAGACTCCCGAGTGTTCCCTGGTACGTATTCCTGCCCACCACAGGTTCAGCACAGCAGCCAACAATGGACCTTTGAAACTGTCAGTCAAACTACGATTTCCTCCTTCTGGGTAGTTTTTTGTCACAGTGACACAAAGTTGGCTTAACATGTCACAGAACTTGATGGACACCCAGAGAGGACATTTCCCTCACCCACCTCATCCATGTTCCCTTTCTAAATATGTACTCAGACACCAGACAGTACAGTCCTCTCACTCCTGGCTTGCTCCTGTGCCTTGCGGAGTGGTTTCTCCAGACCCAGCAAATGTCGGGTGACAATGAGAAAGGTGTGTGGCTGTGCACAGGCACATAGGACCCGAGGGAGTAATTTCAGGGAATTTTGTTTGTATGGTAAGTGTGGATGTTCACACAATATTTAATCCCATGGCTTTCTCTCTCTGTTTTTGTGTTTCATTCACACAAGCTCACAGTCTAAGCAAAGACTACTCTTCAGTCGGTTTTTTAATATTTGTTCTTTCACAGCTAAGAAAAATGGAACCCAATTTCTTCAAATTTTACTCAGTCTTTATATTTTGACCAGCTTCTTTCCAGTGCAAATAAATTATAATTTACTCTTTACTATAACATTTAAATTTTTTCTCACCCCAATCTGCCAATTGTTAACATTAGAACTTAAAGAGCGTTCAGTGTAAAGTCTAAATTTATATCTGTGACTCCGAGGGGGTGCTGCTTTAAAAGTTCATAAGACAGTAAGACTAGGGGGACATTTTTTATCAATATGATGAAAGATAGAAATGAAAAATGAACAACATATTTCTAGATGAGCATAAATGATAGTATTTTAAAAGTTGCAAACAAAGAGATGGTAACTTCCATATAACACATTTGGGATTCAGAATACAGGGCTAAGGACTTGAAATAATTATTCTAGGGTAAATCAAATAGACATCTAATGTATACTGTCTGGTAATGATCATAACTTCCTTGATAACTCTCTTGAAAAAGTCACTTTCCTGATTTAACATTTTTTCTTTCATACAGTTTTACCAACTTCTACTGTTACAGTAAAATGACTTATTATTTTTTCACATAGCAACAGAAAGTGGTTGGGAAGATTATCTCAGGATTATATGCATTTAAGTCTCCCTTCTTTCCTCAGAGGTTGAAAGGATATACAAATGGAATCTGAATGATGGGATATTTGCTTGGAAAGAAGATGGCGGGAGAAGAAACGCCAAAGGTTAGAGGGAATCTAATTGAATCTGGCAGGGCTTTTGCAGGGAGGCGCCACGCTTGAGAGGGATGCTGAGGACGATTGTCATCCTTGGGGCGGCTGGAGGACATGGTCTCCTTCCTTGATGAGTGTTAACCTCCTGCTGTCTTCCACTCAATAAGCAGGGTTATGACAGTCTACGCTCCCCGCAGAATAACTGCCCAAGACTTGCAAAGTAAATAAACAGCCCTCTCCCCTTTTCTGGTTGGCGAGATGTCAGACCTAGCAAGGGATTTCTCTCCCTTAAGTATTTCTCTTCCACAAGCTACTTTAAATTGCATCAATCATCCAAAGAAGGCCGTCAGAGGAAAGCGTTCCATTTATCAAGGGCGTTCTAGGTGCCTTCCTACACCAGAGGACGATTTTTAAAACCTGCTGATGGAAAGAGCTGAACCTCAAGGGCAGGCACAGAACGGGGACTAAAGCATCCTGAAAATAAAGAACGGGTCTACTGACATGACTTCATTTGCTTGCTTGTCTGACCCCTTCACTGATAGACACCCAAGATGACAGCCTGTCTTTGCCTGGCACCTTTTCTGGTGTTAACAAAGACTGCAGAGAAGTAGAAACATACATACCACTGGGCCAGGGTCACCTTTCGGGCCCTGGAAGAAAAGTGTGGGAAGACAGTTTAATTACGACTATGCCACCGTTATAGAATCTGAAGCCCTTTTCTTCAAATTCTCGTTAACAAATATAAGGACCGTACATGTTTTGCTTTTGCTGAAGTTTGGATTTAGAGTAAACTTTAGAAACATCATTGAGGTCTAGAGAGATGGCTCGGTAGTTAGGGGCACATAACATTCTTCCAGTGGACCTGCGTTCAGGCTCCAGCACCCATGATGGGGTGGCTAACATCTACCCACCTGCAACTCCAGCTCCAGGGAGTCGAGCACCCTCTCCTGGCTCATACAGGAATTGCATGCATATTCCATGCATATACCCCAGGCCCAATCCATAGTATATCATTAAAATAAAATAACTCTAAAGAAACAGCATGGTGCTATTTCTGTGAAAATATTTGGACACTGATTTAGAGCTTAGATTATCTATACGAAAAGAGACACCACTATGCTAAATATTTTCCACAATTATGGCTTTTGCTGGCTGTTTTATTTAAGTTGGTTTCACTTCTCTACTCCTCTGTAAAACTGGGTGACACTTGTGACATTCAGTTTTCAGTGAGCTCAAGGGAGACACACCCCCACCCCCTATCATTATTGTGACCCAGCTAAGGCAACTTACTGGGGGGCCCGGAGGTCCTGGGTAACTGGGAACAGTCACTCCTCCCTTCAAGAGAAGAGAAAGCAGATGAGAAGAATGTATAGACTACAGATCTATAGAGCGTAGGTAACTAGACAGGGACGTACCTGGATTTTATATAAACTGCTCATGCCGTTTCCCTCACTGAGCGGGACACCCTTAGGGAAGAGACGGGACACGCAAGTTAGCACTTGGAACGTCAGTCATTTCACCAAATGGCATTCTTCCTAATTAACCTCTACTTAAAGTTTCCCCTGTCCTATATTTAAGGTGGATGTAATGCCATACACCAAATACCACAGTGTTGCAATATCTCAGAACATCAGGGAAAGCAGGAAAGAGGAACCTGAATTCTGTCTGGACCCCTCGGATGCTTCCGGGTGGGGTTCGAATCCTGTTTGCACCTAGCAGATGAGGCACTAATGCATTCAGATGAAAAATATTATCTGCTCATTAAAATCCAGTGTCTGATTAACCAATTCGCTGTGTCTCCAGCCTGCTGACCTGCAGGCAGCCATGCAGCAGGACCTGGTGTAGGCTGCATTTGGCAACTGCAAAGTGATGCTTCCCACCATCTCTTCAAGCCAAACAGAAAACTAAGGTGAATCGGAGGATAACTTCATTCCCAACACCCCGTGTGCATGCTTCTACAAAAACATCTTTAATAACCGGGGACAAGAACTTGCTCAAAACAAAAACAAACAAACAAAACAACAAAACCAAAACCCTGATACATAAATACGGAGCATTGAACTGCACTCATTGTGCAGTTTGAAAACTCCTGTCCACCGTTAGCATTTTGGAAAAACGCAAGTGAAGCTTTCAGTTTGGAAATACTTAGAAAGGATAACATATTCTTAGAAAAAAAATCCAACCATGCTTTCATTATTTTTTTTTTTATATACCTCAGCTGCAAAAAAACGAGGAAGCCTTTATTTTATCACTGCTTGGGTTAACGGTAGATGTAGCCGTGCCCAGAGAGCACCGTTTACTTGCGTCCTCAAACCAGTGGTGACAGAGGATGCTCTGTCCATTTGTCCTTTTATTGATTCTTCATTTATTTGGAAATAACTGAACATGGGCTATATTTTAGTATACTTAGCCTTGAATAGATGTGAGAGTTCTAAGAATGTTTCCCAAGAGAAGATGTATAATCTACCTTGAAAAAAAAAAACTAGAGACAAAAGGGAGATTTCTTAAGCCTTATAGAAAAGCACAGGTTTCTTTAATGGTCTCATGATATATTTTGCTTCCCCCCCCCCCCCATTGAGGAGAGGATATATTTTAGAATCTGAACTCCATGCGTTGTCTGTCTTGCTTCTTTGTGAAGGAAAAAAAAAGATACAGAATGTGTTTAAGAAAGCACATGCCTTTAATCCCAACACTTGGGAGGCAGAGGCAGGCAGATTTCTGAGTTCAAGGCCAGCCTGGTCTACAGAGTGAGTTCCAGGACAGCCAGGGCTATACAGAGAAACCCTGTCTCGGGGAAAAAAAGCAAGCAAGCAAGCAAGCAAGCAAGCAAGCAAGCAAGCAAGCAGAGACCAGGGCAGTTAATTTGTGTGTAAAGCACACAACTATACACAGACTCACAACATACTCTAGTTTTCAGAAAGCTACTGTATGAGCCCACCCTTTCTCTGCTAAGTTTGGCTTCTTAAATTCCTAAGAGGTAGTGCAGGAAATTACACGTGTGCGCCTCAGCTCTGCTGCTGTTCCAGCATGCCTCCACACGAGGGCAGACTTGCCACAGAGAGAGAGGCCGCTCTGCTCTGCACAGCCTCCCTGAAAGGGTGCAAGTCTGTGTAGCTGACTAGGGCAGAAGATATCCAGGGCGCTGGTGCATTTTTCTCGCGGCATGCTACGGGAGTAGAACCTCCTCCCGTCTCAGACACTACTTCTGGGGTGAACACAAACAACCTCTTTTAAAAAGCAAATTGCGAGAGACAGGGACTGAGGCAAGAGGAGAAGAAGGAAGCAAAATGGAGGACAAACAGGATGATTCAGATTCCAAGTAGTTTTAAAAAGCCACACCGGTAGCCATAAAGATCATATAGGGATAGAATAATTGGGGTAACTTGTCTAATCTAGGTGGGCGGCTTGTACCATCATCTGTTGGATCTGAAATTATTGTGAGGGCATCTTGTGATTGAGAGTTTATTGATATAAATCTTACTGGTTAAAAAAGAAAGCAAATTGCATGGTTGGGAAGGATGTCTTCTTAAAGGCCTTTTATTATCTGAGAAGTTTTATGGTAGCCAAACGTTTCTCCATCCTTTGACAGGAGTGGAGCGTCAGGCCAGTCAGACTCAGGCATCCCGATTCCGTGGAAAAGAAGTTCATAGTATACAAACAACTATAAACACTGCAGATTGTAGCTGAGCTGAAATAGGGACAGGTTAGGCCTACCTAATATCATTTACACATGCATGCACACACATGCATGTATGCTCACACAAAAGCAGTCACGGAAGCACGCACACACAACAGAGTATGCTGTTTTGCAAGCACCTAGGTAACCAACGTATGAGTCATAAGTATACAGAATTAAAACCTCAAACAACTTACAGGAGGTCCAGGAGGTCCAGGTTTCCCAGGGGGCCCCTCACTGCCCTGCAAGAGAGACACAGGCCTGAATTAGTGGTTTGGCCATTTCCGCTTCAAGTCTGTGAACCAGGTTGTTCAAAGAGCGTCTTCTGAGATCACCGTGGCTTGGCATTTTTGCTTCAGCCTTGCGGTCCTACTATGCTTCGCTTGCCCCTTGACCCTGTAAAATACATTTCCCCACCCCGGGAAAGTGAACCGCTCCTTTCAGGTCCATCTGGATTCGCGCTGTGTGATCTGTGGGGGATGACAATTTCAATGGGGACATGGACTAGTTAGGTGACCTGTCCTGGGCTTTGAGTACGGGTGGGGGAATTTTTCCTCCTATGTAACTGTGGGGTATAGGGTGGAGTTAACGTGAATAAACTGTGGGCTTTGAGACTGTGGCTCTCTGGATTCGCCTACACTCTTGGCTTCACCTCCACCACCTCTGAGATCATTATGGTAAATGTAACTGAAATATGAAGTCACAACTGGTGCCATACCTACCTGTGGGTTAATATCAAACTCTACTACCGGTGAGGTGTGTTTTACTGAGTAGAAGCGACGTTTTTATGGCATGATCTAAGGGAAATGGTCTGTACAGTTTAAATAGTCTCTGACTTCTGCTTATAGGAGACATAAATCAAAAACCAAAGGGGACTCCAATAATTGCTTACTGGACCAATAACTATTCTGTGATTTTTTTTTTTTTTGAACTGAAACTTGGTAAGTGACACAAAGCTCGAAAATACTGACCCGTCCATGGTAAGCAATTATTGCAGCCCCTTTGGTTTTCCGACAGTTGTTTCTATAACTGTGCGCTGCTTTTAGAATGGTATCATTATAAAATATTCTAGGTCACATTTATCAGGAGGGTGACAACACAGAGCAGTCGATGCCCAGGAATTCTGAGGGACCACAGTCCTCTTCCGGAACTGGACTGAAGATTTTATTTAAGTACTCATCTGTTTCCTACCAACAAAGGGAAACATTGAAAACATTGATAAACATTATGTTTATCAATATAAATAAACGGCAGAGTTTCTCACGCAATGCACTGACTGAGAACGGACACACTGAGTAAGTGTGTTGTATCTTCCCCCCTGCTCCTTTGATGGGTGCAGTCTCCCTAAGACTCCCTCTGCTCTGCGGGCCACTGCCGATGTCCTTCAGAGCATGACATCACACTTCCCATGAGTCAACGAACAACAGGTGCCTATTGAAAATACTTCTCCCCACCCCTGGCACAATTAGACGGAATATTCTCATTTGTGCCCATTAACTTCAAAGGCCAGTCAAGGGCCAAATAATTTTCATCGAAAATAAAGGGAAAGGGGGCTGACGGGACAGAGAAAGATCCTTAAGACAGTAACAGGATAAAAACGAGCAGAGGCTCTCTCGCACACTGTTTCCTTTAAGTGTCTTGGGATCTTGATACCATCAGGCTTCCTTTGGCTCGAGCGTCCTGGCAAGCGTGCGGGAGATGCTTAAGTAGCTTATGTGGCGCTTTGCACTTCTTCTTATTTCCTTAGTCTGACTAGCTTTAGCTATTCCACCCGTTTGGTGGCAGGCGATGTAACGCCGAGTGGGATCTTACACCAGGACAGCTTGACGCTCATGCGCAGTTTGTTTTCCCTCCCAACCACACAGCACGGATGTCCAGCTGTGCGCTGTGATGATCGGTCCTCACTGTCCTACCGCTGGATGAGATTTAGAATCACCATGGCAACACACATCTGGGGTAGGTGTGTCTGTGACGAAATTTCCAGAAAAATTGTAGTGGGAGGACCCACCCTGAATAGGGCCATCATTATCACACAGGCTGGAGTCTCAACTGAATGAGAGTAGCATCATCTCTCTCTGCTTCTTGCCTACGGAGGCGGTAGACGTAGATGTGAACTCAAGACCTCAAGATCCGTCTTCTACCATGACCTCCCCACCACGATGAACTGTAAGTCCAAATAAACCCTTCCCATCTTTGCTGTTTTCTCTGATATTTTGATGTAGCAACGGAAGTAACTAATACACTCTTCTTCCCCGGGGAACATGGTTTTAGTCAATTCCTGGCAAGGTCTTCTAGGCACAGCATCACCAGAGTGTCTCACAGGTCCTTTGGTTATTGATCCTTGTCTTGAGTGCCAACAAGGCGTCATCTGGAGCCAGGGAGCTTGCTTGGGATGTTTGGACTCTCCTCCCCTAATCTTAGAGCAGGAACCCAACTCATGGGATGCTGAATTAGACGGGCCCTTTAGGAGATAGGTCACGGTGGGGTGGAACTTTCATGAATGGCTTCAGTGCCCTTATGAAGAAGCCCAAGAGAGCTTAGTTACAGTTGCACTACGCAAAGACTCATTTAGAACATGCCCTCTGTGAACAAGAAAAAGGGCTCCACCAGCTACCAAAACCACCAGTGCTTTGGTGGGGGATTTTCTAGCTTCTGAGTATGTGAAAGATGCTATATAGAGCCAAATTATACTTTATTTTATTTTTTACCAAAACCCAGAGAGCAAGACCAAGCCATAGCTGGAAGTCTCTGATACATTACAACCCGGCTTACCCTTATCTCTGTAGGAGGCTTGAACCAGTCACCCTTCCTCATGAATGGATGTCTCAACTTCTGAACCAAGTTTGGATTTTCTATCTCCAAACCCAGTGCCCTCATCTATGACTACACGTGTTTGGAACCACTTTTAGACCACGTCTTTGCAAGCCCACTCCATGGATAGCCGCTGCCCGACACACATCATTTGCTCTGGGGGGCGGGGCTGCATGTGACTGGGTGGAGCTCGCAGTGAATGGTCCCACCCCACCCCTCACCCAAGCTCCATTTTCCTTTGTACCTTGTCACCTTTAGCTCCAATGGGACCAGGATGTCCAGTTCTTCCTGTTAAGCCCTGTAGAAAGAAAGGCTGAGTTTGTTACGGAATCAACAAGTCAATCAATGGTCAGAAGGCGGCGGTGGAAGGCGGTTGCTTAAACTTACCCATTTCAAAGGTCATTTGATCCTAATTAAATCGCTTCTACAAGCTTATATTTCTTCAGGCTGATACAGCAGCCTGTATTCTACTGATAAGCCCTTGGAAGGTTAAAACTTCTATCTGTGGATATTTTTTTTTTCACCTTGGCTAACCACATTTAATGACCTTAATTGAAACCTTTTGATACACTTAAGAATTTAGCCTTGCTGTTTAAATGGTAATTTACATAACACATCTTTTTAAATAAGGTATAATTTTGTTAGTGATCAACATCTTAAATACTCCAGTACTGGACAGAATGAAAAATGTGCATACTGAGTTATGTGATCTGCATTGTAAAAGGGAAAACAAAAGTTAATCTTAATTCTTCTTTGAGAGTAGAATTAACGGTAATTCTTGTGGTTTATTTTACAGTTCTCTTTCATAATTTTAAGTTTTACTCTGTAGGTGCAAGCATAAATGATAAACTTTTAGTTATAGCAAACCTATTACTCAAAATATTAGGGGATGATCACTTCTTATTTGAGAGACTAAAACTAATTTCCTGGCCTAGGGACTTTAAGAGACGAGACAGAGAAGTTGAGACATTAACTTTAGTGGAGTTGGTTTAGTAAGGAAAATGCATTATTTGGGACAAACGTATACAAACATTATTTGCTGTTCTGGAACTCAAGTGTGATTGTGTGCCCCATCTTTTATCTGGCAATTGAACTTTAGAATTGCTTAAAATTAAATTCTAAATAAGAGATTGAGTTTGGCAGGTTGGAAATGAAAGAAGATTCTGTTCCAGGAAAACAAGATAACCTGAAGGCCATATTGCTGTGTTCAAGGGGGCAGTGGAAACAGAATTTTAAGAAATTCACATGTAAGAATACAACAAATTAAAGCTGATAATCTTTGGCCTGTTATTTATTTATTTATTCATATATATATTCATATATATATATATATATAATTCTCAGCTTGTGTTGCATCTGAACCTTTCTTCTAAGGTTAGTGCCCAGATTTATAACCAAGGAGAGAATGTACTTGAGTATCCTACATCCAGCAGAGTGAGAAGCCGTTCTTTGGCTTGGCAAAACAATCTGATGAGAAGTCTCCAGGACACTGAGTCGGCTTAAGTAATCTTGTTTGAAAGCTGGAGTGCTGGAAGGGGCTGCTTCTCTAAGGCAATGGCTGAGCTACACAGAGACGGGCAGGAAATGCATCAGGAATATTAATGCACCACGCATCACTCCTACGGGCGTGGCCTATGAGGACACCAGTCTCAGCAGATACTTACAGGGGGTCCAGTTGGGCCAGGAGCTCCTGAGAGGCCAGGAATTCCTTGAAGACCCTGGAGACAAACCAGAATTGTCAGATCTTGGTGTTAGGTGAATTTACTGTCAACACCAGTGAGATTTCCTGTATTTTCTGAGGTTCAGATTGTGGACCATCTATAATAATATCACTATGACCATACACCATACATAACACACACTATTAGTTGGCATGTTGTGGGAATAAACATAAATTTTAGGTTTTTACTACTTTTTCTGTAAGAGGCTTAGACCACTTTTTAATTAGACAAAAAATTATTCACCTGTTTGTTGTTTCAGATTCATAGGAAATGCATCAAGATCTAGGTGGAAGGACTGGGGCTGTAGCTCAGTGGTACAATCCTTGCCTAACTGTCATCAAGCACAAGCTTTGGTCTCAATCGGTATAAATACAGACCAAACAGATAAGCAAAAAATCACATAGAAAACAAGACCCAAGTTCTGGATTGAATGGCACCATCCTTTCAAGAGTCAGTCTCTTTACTGAATAAAGTATTTTTATACTGCGCTAATACTATTTGACATATTAGAACTCCCCTTTCTACTGTTCTTAAATGATGAACTTTTATGCCCATTATAAATGTCAGGCAAAGTGACTGTGGTAAAATGACTGCATCTGTCTGTATTTAGGAGATGTCAACAGGACTGAGCTGGATTGAGGTCCTTTGTATCAATAGGCTTAAGAATAAGTTCAGTTTATCCAATACCAAAGAGACCACATGTTGCTTCAGGTTTATTCATGAGATACTGTGGTAGTTTGAATGTGAATAACTTCAATCAGGTCATATATTTGAATGCTTGGTCCCTAGTTGGTAGGTAGTGGAACTGTTTTGGAAGGATTAGGCGATTTGGTCTTGTTGGAGGAGGTGTGTCACTGACGGGGGTGGGGGGTGGGGGGTGGGAGAGCTTTGAGGTATCAAATGCCTATGTCAGGCCCAGATTCTGCCCCCCCCTCTCTCTCTGTCTCCTGCTTGTGGATCAGATGTGAGACCTCAGCTCCTTCTCCAGCACCATGCCTGCCTACCTGCTGCTATGCTTTGCAATGTGATGATGATGGACTAACCCTTTGAAACAGTAAGAAAAAATAATTATATTATTATTATTATTTTAAAAAATAGGTTGTTTTGGTCATGGTATCTCTTTGTAGCAATAGGAAAGTAGCTAAGACAGTTATGGAATGAAGAAATACTTAAAGGATTTGCTTGAATGCACTGGAACACCTCATGTAAAAAGTATCAGGATAAAAATCTTGCGTGTATTTGTATTGAAGAACATACTCATTCTTTCTTCAAGATTTCATCAATCCCCTTGGCTTGCTGTGTGCACATATGCACACATGTGCATGTGTGGACGACTCATATCGGTGTGGCGAACCACCTCATTTCATGTCCCTATTATCACTTGCACGAGTTTATAAACAGATTTGTAATTTTCTAAGTGGAAAGAATAATTTTCCATTGGGAACGGTGCTTTTAAATGACTGAAGCTTACGCATGTGTGTGATAAATTTCTTTATCTTTAAACATCCACATTTCCATAACTTTTTCTACATGCACCTGTTTCAGATATACTTCTGCGTGTATCTTCCTTCTCTTTGCTACTTTAAGTCTCACCTTTGAGATGCTGAGTGAGTCTTCGGATTGTCTAATTTATAAGCATGGGAGTCATTAACCTCTGATGACTGTTTTAAACTTGAAAATAAACCCTACTATGGAAGTAAAAACCATCTTTCTCAGCAGTCTTTGTCTCAGCTGCCCGGAATTTTGTCACAAGAGTAAAAACTGCCATGGAGGTGTAAGGGACAATATAAAGAATTTATAAGACACAATGACTTTTAAGGAAGGCCGATACTCAAGAGCAAGATGGCCACCGTAAGTTTATAGTGCCAGATTCAAACACAAATTAAAATCTATTGCATGGGTATTCAGCCATCGATGCTATACTTTTTGAATACTTTTCCATGCCTTGTTTGTCACTTATTATCATAAAATATTATATAAAGCCATATAGTCAACACTTTTCTCTGGCTAGGAAACGTAGGCTCTGTACTCTGTTAATACTTTGCAATTTGATGCTGAGCCGTACAGCAACAGGAAGAACCCAGAGTCACTGACAAATGCAAGATTCCTCTAACTTATTGAATTAAATTGATGTTTCCAAAATTAGAACCTTAAAAGGTATGAGCTTCCCTCTCCACCTTTTCCACTCAATGAAGAGTAGACACCTTTGGCTTTGTAATATTAGAGACAATGCATGTCTGTTGTCACAGTATAATCTGTTGGCCAGTTGTAAAGGTATATATTGTCAGCTAATATTTTATTCACGCAGACAAATCAGCCAGGAGTGTAACAAAGCTATTCTTTGAGTGCAAGTAGATGTGATCGTTTGCTGTTATTGATCTGTGCGTGAGACAAAAGTTGTGTTGGGCCATGATCATCCACATCATACTTGGGATGTAGAGGACAAGGAAAGATGGCCTCCTGAACTCTAGGGAGCCCTCTGTGTTTTGCATGACCCATGTCAAAGAGCACACGACGTGTGTCTGAGAAAGAACACACTAAAATACTGAGGTATATTAACAATGGGTTCAACTCACCAAGATGGCAAAATAGCTCACCGAATCAATAAAAATTAACTTCTTGTGAATTTAACAGAGTCACTCATAAAAAGCTCCAATTCCAATTATTTCTCAATTCCCGTGTTTTTTATTATCCTCTCAATTGCCTCTTAAGCCCACCTCTTGAATCAAGGCAGTTAAAACCTGTCTGCCTGTTAAAACCCATTGCTCTACTTACACTTTACAGAAGCCTTCTGTGGAACCCGAGGAAGCAAAAGCTCATTAATTCTCACTTGTTTTCAAAACAAATGCCTTTAATGTTTTATTTATAAATGAAAATAAATGCCGTATTTCTCATTCTTTAATTTTTTTTTAACTTGGCAAACAATCCCGAGCCGATCTTAAAGGTTTTCCAGAACACAATGAATATCAATAAACACAATAATAAATGATGATAGCTTGTAATGTGAAATACGGTTCCAACCAGGAAAACAGATCTATTTTACAGTGTCATAATTTCCCATACTACCATCAAGGTTAATATATGCCAGATGGCTTTCTTACCTTCATTAAGAACTATTAGCACCAAAACTGTTTAAACTAACAGCAATTCATCATTCTAATTGGTTTTTCTAAGAGTTAATGTGAGTTATGCAGGGCAAGAATAATATTCTGAGCATCACTGTGGCTTACCATCAGAAATATTACACTATTATCTCAAAACCACATCTGAGTTTGATGCTCGGTTTGGGGGAGGGAGGTGAGTGGATGATCTAAATCGATCTACCCAGATTCTTAGCTTAGTTTATTTCTCTCAGGTATTTGGAGCTGAACAGTGACATAGAGAAACCAAGGTTGTTAAAGTTGAACCGTGGTACAGAGGTGTCCCCCCGCCTCTCAGCTGGGCTCTGACGCTGCCCTCGTCCCTACACTTGTTTGTAAACTGTCTCCCTCTCTCAGCTACCCCGAGGTCCCTTTCTGTGATTACGCTCTTCCTCTTTCTTTTCTGTGAGAGTTAGGATAATTACCTGAAACCAGAAACCCCATAACTTTCATAGTAATCATTAGCCTCGATGTTGTGTCTCCACATCTGGACCACCATAGAGAAATGAGCATCTATAATTATTAAAATGAGTTATTTTAAAACAACTACCTACTCATGGTTTTAAATGGCCTAGGGATGGAACATACATTATGGCGAACCCGTGTCCTTTGGATGGGGTTCTTCTGGCGCTGCTGTGTATTCAAATGCTAAAAACTGGCCCCCAAGATCTGGTCACCCCCAAGGAGTGAATCCTCAGGTATGCCAGCTTTTGTTTTGTAAACTTTGACCCCCAAGTTACCCCTGATTGGTTAATAAGGATGCTTTAGCCTGTAGCTGGGCAGGAGAAAGGATACTTGGGGCTTCATTCTGGACTTGGGGTCTCAGGCAGGGACCACGAGGGAGAGGAAAAGAAGGAAGAAAGTAGCCATGGGGTATCGTGGGTCAGGAGCACACGGCCACGAGGGATGGCCTGATGGAGCGGGAGGTGCCCAAATGAGAAATATGGCAAATAATGTCCCCGGGGACTTTTGACAAAGAAGCAAACAAAATAAGTCTAGAGGGCTGATGTCTGCCCGGTTCTGGTGCTTTACGGCTTATTGTAAGTCTAAGGGTCTCTGTGGCATTTAGTTGGGATATTTGAAGGTAACAAATAATCGCATCATACCCCCAGAATAATAATTACCTCAGCATCTTTCCTCTATTCGATCAAGTAGAGAGTAGCAACAACAGAATTGCTTACCTCATCGCCTTTCTCCCCATGTATCCCAGGGTAGCCCCGCTCGCCTTTGCTTCCCTAAAAAGACAGTAAATTCAGCCAATACTGGACCACATCAGTGCCATTTGGAACAACGCAGGGTGAGTGGGGGAATAAAGTAACGCCTCCTCCCACCATAACCCCCGTGGTATGTCATTTGGACAGGATCAAAGTGTAAAGTAATGGCAGCCTGCCCCACCTTGCCAGAGTAAGTTCTACTTTCAGTAGAGTTGACAAATCTCACGGAAGACTTTCATACCTTTGGACCCTCTCTGCCTGGGAATCCTGGAGGACCTCGTGGCCCTACGTCACCCTGGAAGACAGAAGGGTAACAGAGCTGCGAGAGAGGTACTTGGTAGGAGCACTGTAGGACCGGCAAACTTGCAACAAAGCGCTCACCTTTCTGGCTACAGGATCGTATTTTCCAGGCTCCCCAGTGCCTCCTTCATCCCCGACGTTGCTTTTCAGCCCAGGGACATTGGCTTGACAGTTGCCACAGAAGTTCTAGCGAGTATAAAGACAACTCACTGAGAGGTTCATAAAGCCCGTCTAAGAAACTAAGGTCTGATCTATCTGACCCTTGCCAATGAGTAACTGTGAGTCCATTCTGCTTTCAGAGACCCGTGTGTCCATTTTGAAAGATGACTTTTTCTGAGCTTAAAAACTCTGACAAGCCTGATCATTAATCTTGATGTATGATACTGGTGAACATGTACTTAGAAATGAAAACACCACAACACATTTCTGGTGCCATTTCAATGGAAAATTCCCAGTAAAGAATGGGGGTGGGGGAATGTAATTTGAGAACACAATCTGAGTTTTAACATTTTTAGCATGTTGAAGAAGGGAAGCCATATTAAAGTTTGGATTAAGCAGCAAGATTAAATAGCATATCAAACTAATAGCTCAGTCGTGGAAGTACAGTCAGAAAAGAGACAGGAAAGAAAAATCTCTCATTTGAAAGCAGAATGAGTTGAGGACCCACCACTGGGTCTGCTAATATCTGACAGTGGAGGCCTTGGGAAGAACAGGCACTTGAGGGTCTTGGACTTGACCCAGGGTCAAATCTAAGAGGAGACAGGAAACAGTGAAATCAGCATTCCACTGATCTCACCACATCCCTCAGGTGATTGATAGAGGCTCAAGTCTAAGTAACTTTGCTTCAAAATAAACCAAAGTTTTATTGCATGGCTAGGGAAAATGTCTGTGAGAAGCTTAACAAAATGCTGGTTAAAAGTATGATCAGGACTAAGGTTATAAGCCACTGATGGAGGGGTCAGTTGCCAGTGTAGGACAAAAGAAGCTTCTGGTTTTCATTCATTGGAAGAATCATTGTACAGAAAAAGGAACATAGATTTGCCAGAGACCAAAAGTTGGCAAGAAAGACTAAAGTCATCTATAACCAATACTTTTGGCTCAATAAATATCTGGTTCCCAGAAATATTTCTTGGAATACAAGTATGTGTGATGTTAAGAAGGATCTTGGCCTCAGAAATGCTAGATTCAACTCTGTAATGGTCCTTTCTAGGGTTCAAATATATAAAATGATACCAGAATCATGTGTACAGTTGATCCAACAATTTCACCATCTAGACCATTCCACAGGACTGTCAAGTTGATAGAAGAATTTAAAAACACACATAAAGTTGTAGAACCATGGAAAGTGGAACTCAAGAGAATCAGGAGAGTTTCCACATTTCAAGATGTATATAAAAAAAAGACGAATTATGACCGTAGATGGGAAAGCGCGCGCGCACGCACACACACACACACACACACACACACACACACACACATTTTATCAAAATAGTGCAAAACCTTAGAACACTGATTTCAGAAACATTCTCAGACAGATGATTGCACTGATTCTTTTAGTAGAATTTGAAGAGACAATAATTGTTATAACTCAACAGAGACTTCTTAGGTTCGTTTTGGCATTGGCCTCATTCTCTTTGGTTAGATAAAGCAGAATGTTAAAACAAGGGAAATTGGTTTTAATAAAAGATGTTGAAAAAACGCAATATCATTTTATAGAAATGATTAAGATGCGTTCATCACTAGCCGACACACACACTCTGATTCAAAGGGGACGGGGCACACTGGTTAACCTAGAAGAGCTGGGAGGGACGGCTTAGACTTAACATTGTCTTAGTTCTTCTCAGTGAACCACCTGAAGCCGCCTTAGAAAACAGAAAGCAGTTACCACCTTGTTAAAGACCAACACACGGAGCTTCAGTTAGCATGCTGGGTTATAGGCTCAGCGTAACACTATGTTATTAAATTGTATTCATAATTCATCGAATTCTTGAATTTAGATTTCAGGTGGGACCTACTTGTTTGCCACCTTCTTCTGTTGAATAAAATTGTGGAGGCCACCCGCCAAGCTTTCCTGCCTGCATCCTACCAGGGCCTTGCTGAGGAGACTCTGGGACAGGAAGAGTAGTGTAGAGGAGGCTGTCCTGGCAAGACCGCCTGCTCCTCAGACCCTTTGGGACCTGGTTCTCCTCTGAAGAGAGTCCACTCAGTATTTGCCTGTTCTGTGAGTCATCCCTGGACATTAAGTTCTGGTTGAGTATACACATTTCTCACCCTTCAAGAGTCCAAGTGTCTAATTGCTACAATCCTGTCACTTCTCACATCCCTGCTGTTACAGAGAATCTAGGACTTAATACCCAAGGACATAGACTCCCGGGGCAACTTCACACTTATTGGCCATGTGTCTGGGCAAATTGCTCAGCTGCTGGGAACTTCAAGTATCTTTGATGAATGAGAATGGAGCTCCAGCCTGAGTGTGTAACACTTTGGTAAAGACTAAATGGGAAAAAAATAAGTAAGACTGCATTGACTGGCATATAATTACAACTCAGATCGAGAGAGAGAGAGAGAGAGAGAGAGAGAGAGAGAGAGAGAGAGAGCTCTGAAACCCTCACAAATATTCTGTCTTAGGAACACATATTGCTGTTGCTGTTTTAAAGTTCCTAATAGAGACTTTAAAAAGTTTTTATATTAATATTTACAATATAAATATATATATATTGTTCTGAAAACTTTAATTCCCCAACCAGTATGTCCCCTAGACCATGTCTTTTGGTGGGTTCAGGGCTATAACTATTCCTTCATGTTTACATGTAAGTCATCAGGTAAATCATTAATGAATGAACACAAGTTGTGTAAGTGAAATATCTGTGTGAGTGGTATATATGCATATACTTTCTGTTCATTCATAGTCAAGAAAGGTAAGAGTGAAATCAACAGCTACATTTTCATTTGGGTTTACCTACTCTTATTAGGCTACACAGAGACTACACATACATGGCTAGAACCCTCATTCTTACTAGTAAAATACATTATTTAAGGAAAAGATGGTAACCATATATTTGTGTGTGTATGTGTGTGTGTATGTGTGCACACATGCATGTATGTGCTTCTGAGTAGTTTAAACTGGATTAAAGTTTGTCATATTCCTGCTAAAGCCTCCCCAAAGCTGGAATTATAGGCATGTGCCACCATGTTTAGCTCACGGCACTTTATAGAATAGATAATCAGTAGAGATAATTTTTGTTTAACAGGGTAACAGATGTTTGGGCGATTGTTGGCTTTGGAACTTTATAGCTCATTCTGTGAAATTCTGTGATATAAAAACTCAATCTATAAGCTAGATGCATGGACTTGAGAGCGACCAGAGCGGACAGGGTGACAGATATGATTCACAGCAAGGGTGGGTAAGCATCTAGGCAGAGAAAGCTATTGCTTCAGAGGAGGCAAGATCTACTTAAAGGTATCTATCAATGTCACCACTCCTGTCTTTCATCTTAATACTGCCTTCCCACATCTCCATACCTACACTGTGAGACCCTGAATTTCAGAGTGGGAATATTCACATAAATGTTAGAATTTATCGTAGAATACGGCATTTTTCTGTCTTACATATTTTCTAACATTTGAATTCGAATTTTCTGGGCTGAGCAGTTAATTCTCTCTTTGGTAGAAAGTTCCCTTTTAACCCTTCCTGCCCACCAACATGTAATTTCTTTTATAGCAAAAGAATACCTTCAGCAAGGCGCCAATGTCTCCCAAGAGAGGCAGTGCGATCTGTAGTTAGGAAGAGAGAAGAAAACCCAAACCCATGGATATTCGCACATACGTAAACACAATGCAGTATGAACATAGAAGTTGATATTTTTTACTTGTTTCATAATTTTTTCACATTACATCTCAATTGAAGCCTTCCCTGCCTCCTCCTCCCCGTCCCACCCCTGAAAATCTGCCCTTCCATTACCCCTTTTCCATTTTCCACGGAGAAGGGAGAGCCTCCTTTGGGTACCATGCTACCTTGGGACATCTAGTGCCAGCAGGACTAGGCACAACCTCACTCACTGAGGCCCAACCAGGCAGTCCAGGTAGGGGAAGGGGGTCCAATGGTAGGCAACAATCAGAGACAGCCCGATCCACTTGTTTGGGGACCCACATGAAGACCAAGTTGCACATCTACTACAAACGGGTGGGGTCCCAGGTCCAGCCCCTGCAGGCTCTTTGGTTGGTGGTTCAATCTCTGTGAGTCCCCAAGAGACCAGGTTAATTGGTGGATTTTTTTTTTCCTAAAGTGACATGGTAGTTGAAATTTGGGACATGGACCTTTACTCCTGCCATGGACTCACTGGCTTAGCTTTATGTTGCATGACACGCAGCAATGAAGGAGCCGGGCTATTAGAGCATTCACTGTTCCTTCACCAAGAACACGCACGCTTGCGTGTACCATTCTTTGCTCATACCTCTGTAATCTGTAGCTTCACGACCTGGTAACCTCTATGCGTTTCCCTAGGCTGTTGGTTTCAAGTGATGTTTAAAAAGTCAAACCATTTGTTAAAAGGAAATCACTCCTTCACCAAGTACGTTATCGGGCTACTGAGAGGTCTGTGGACGGCAGGGTGAGTCTGTCTTAAAGTTAGCTCTTACAGAAGTTCGGAAGACAAGACAGACGCCCGGGGAACGTGGGCTGTGTTTGCACAGGTCTTAAAATGCCCTTTCAGAGAGAAGCACTGTAAGAAGCCGAGTGCCGTCAGTCTACAGGCTCTGTGGTGAGGCGCACAGGGTTCAGTGATGGAGCTGAAGGAGGTGGGCTGGCGCTACTCTTGCAGCTGTCGAAGGGTCCGCCGTGTAAGCGGTAGAGGAGCTAAGGGAATCCGTGAACCCAGCAAGACGGCAGATTCGGATTTCATTATACAAGACTCTTAATACAATGCCATGTGCCATATGGCTCTCTCAAAAATGTAAGTGCTGTGACTGAGGCTGTTTAAAGGGCTTTACTGTCACTCACAGCAAGGTTTAACCTGAGATAAAACTGTGTAACACACGGTTAGTATCTTAATGCGTTTTCTGTGATTTTTTTCAATCCAATTTTCATAATTTAATCATCTCATCTGTTCAGAGGTACTCCCATCAACAGAGACGCACCACATTGGAGGTATCTTAACCTGAAAAACCTTCATTTAGAAAATGAAATTCGTTTACTCACCAGCATTAGGAAGAACAGAAATTATGGCTATCTATTTTATCTCAATTTCCCGTGGAACAAAGACATTAAACGCTAAGGCTCGGCCTGGGGCAAAATTGTACAGCTGAATTATACCCTTAGGAAATAAGTATTCATCACATACACACACATACACACACACAATAATGCTGACCCAGCTGGAATTTTCTTCCCCTCTACAAAATAATGGGGATAAACAAAATCACCAAGCAGACACGGAGCCTTGTAATTAGTTTGGACAGCAGAATTTGCTTGGTAGGCTGTTTGGCTTCTGGGTACATTAAAGATACATAAATCAGGCAAAGCCTGTCTACGTACCGGGTCACCTGGGGGGCCTGGAAGGCCTGGCTTTCCATCTTTCCCCGGAGTTCCCTAGAAAGAGAGGCAACGTATTCAAACCTCTGCAAGTTAGAGCAAATTAAAAGAGACATGGGATGGGGGTTGGAGAACCGTTCTTACGTCATTCCCCGGCATCCCTGGAGTTCCTGGCAATCCAGGCAGACCTCGAGGACCCTAGTGGGGAAAAGAAAAAAATTTTTTTTTGTAGATGAAAAGGAATTTTTTATTATTTATTTATTTATTTATTCATTTATTTATTATTTTCTCTTTTTTTTAATTTTTATTTTCTATATTCTATGTTTACATTCCAAAGGCTTTCCCCTTTCCCAGTTCCCACCCACCATATGTCCCATAATTCCTCTCCCCCCCAACTATTCCCCAATTATTCCCCCTCCCCCCTCGGTTTCTTTACAAAACTGGATCCAATCTTTACAGGCCCAGGGTCCTCTCCTTTCTTCTTGGGAATCATTTAACTTGCTAATTGTGCCTTGAGTATTTAGGGCTTCTGGGCTCATTAATATCCACTTATCAGTGATTGCATTTCATGTGTATTCTTTTGTGATTGGGTTAACTCACTCAGGATGATA
Organism: Apodemus agrarius; assembly: GCA_964023405.1. Classification (NCBI taxonomy): domain Eukaryota; kingdom Metazoa; phylum Chordata; class Mammalia; order Rodentia; family Muridae; genus Apodemus; species Apodemus agrarius. The sequence continues at coordinate 20,355,968 of OZ030014.1, read as the reverse complement.
TTTATTATTTTCTATATTCTTTGTTTACATTCCAACATTGCTTAGGAACGTCTTTTCAGTAATTTCCAGCGATCAAGAAAACTAAACTTGCTTTGATGAAAAACTTAATGAAGTCACGTACCTGAATACCTGGTTCTCCGGCTGGTCCTTGGGAGCCCTGTGTAAAATGAGAGAGAATTATCCAGATTCTACCAGGACGATCCACAAATGCCCCTCTGCTTACAAGCAGAGCCACAGGGTTTGACGCTTGAGTGATCTGAACGCTCCGGAAACCCCGCACACGGTTTCTAAAAAGGTCATCATGACGTCAAGCAGTGGTTAAACGACCAAATATCCGAGGGTAGATGTGTGAGCCTTTGCTTGCGTGCTTGGATGTTTCTTTCTCTCCACGATGCTGCCGCACACACAGGAGTGTGCAAGCAGTGTGTTTAAATCTTATCCGATCTGAAACCGACTGCCCACGGGGCTCAGAGGCCTGGGGCCTTCTTTCCTTTCTTCATTGGCTCTTGCTCCTTATTTTTTTTGTCTATTTATCTATTTGTCTATTTAATTGGAAATAGATGCGTCTCTCATACAATACATTCTGATCACCCCTCCCTCTACTCCTCCCAGCTCGCTCTCACCTCCCCTCTCTCCCGTCCATCCCTCCTCCATTTCTTCTTCAGCAAAGAGCAAGCCTCCAAGAGACAACCCAACACGACAAAACAAGATACAATATGAAGTCTGGGCAAGGCAACCCAATAGGAGGAGAAGAGTCCCAAAAGTAGGCAAAAGAATCAAGACACACCCACTTCCACTCTTAGGAGTCCAATAAAAACACCAAGCTAACGGTCATGGCATGCACAGAGGACCTGGGGCAGGCCCATGCGTCTCATTTTCCTCTTTAGAAACAACCCACACCTGTGTTCATTGGCGGGGAAGATGGCTACTTCTCAAATATTGGGGTGCGCATAACCCAAGTGAGGTTCAAGGCAGCCAAGACACTTGTGGTGGCACAGCCTTTAATTTAGCACTCAGGAAGCAGTGGCAGGCAGTTACTTCTCTGTGAGTTCTAGATCATCCTGATTTATGTAGTGAGTTTTAGGGCAGCCAGGGCTACATAGTGAGTAAGCATAGTTTTTTTATTCATTTTTTAATGTTTCTTTTTTTTTTTAAAAAAAATATTCACAGCACTGTTATTATCCAAGCTCTTTGCTGCCTTTCAATTGTGTTTCCCCTCTATAAATGTGTTACCTTGGAATTGAGTTCTCAATACAATGTTTTATCCTCTTCTAAAGGTAGTATATATAGAATGGGTTCCATTATGGCGTTTTCATAGACAGGTTACCCTTATACGATTCCCTCCCCCACTGCCCTCTTCCAGCCCATTTTCTTCTTGGTGGTCTCCGTTCTCACCATAAGAGACTCCTCCTGCTTCCTGACAGATGTATCTCATTATCCTCTTTTTTATTTCTGCTTTTCCTCTTTACGATCTTCTCTTCCCCTCCATGTTTTCATGCCTACTTATATCACTCACACACAGACACACACAGACACACACAGACACACACAGACACACACAGACACACACACACCTCCCCAAGGAGAGAAAATGTGCACTCTTTGTCTTTCTGAGTCTGGGTTATTTCATTCAATAGAATGATTTCTAGTTAAATGCATTTTCTGGCAAATGTCAATGATTTCCTTTTCCTTTATGGGATGAATAAAATTCCCTTGTGGGTGCATACCACATTTTCTTTATGTATTGAGACACTGATGTGCAAGTCTCTTTGTGGAACACTGAGCTAGAATGCTTTTGATATGTTCTCAAGGGTAATACAGCTGGGCCATGTGGCAGTTCTATTTTCAGCTTTCTGTAGACATTGTAGCAGTTTGCATCTGCACCAGTGTGTCTGGGTACATACATGTGATGCATGTGCACATGTATGGGGGTCTTGGTGTTGGATGCCCCTAGAGCTGGAGTTACAAAATGTTGTAAGCTGCCTGATGTGCGTGCTGGGAACTGAACTCATTTCCGGAGGAGGCTCACGCAGTACAAGCTCTTCACTAATGAGTCATCTCTCCAGTCCTCCTGAAAGCAGCTTTAACTTGTATTTCCTTGATAGATAAGGGTGTTAGACATTTTATCTATTGGTTATTGTGTTTCATCTTTTAAGAACTATTTAGTTCATTAGCCCATTATTGATTGAGCAATTTAGAGAATTTTATTTATTTAGGCTTTCAACTTTTGCAGGTTTTTAATGTGACTTTTGTCATTCTGTAGGCTGTCTCTCTGTAGGCTGTCTCTCTGCAGGCTGTCTCTCTGTAGGCTGTCTCTCTGTAGGCTGTCTCTACAGCCTGGTAGTTGTTTCCTTTGCTGTGTAGAGTCTTCTTAGTTTCATATTTTCCCATTGTCAATTTTTTTTATTTTCTATGCTACTGTATTTCTTTCCAGAAAGTTTTTGCCTATACTTGTATCTCAAAGAGTTTTCTAATGCCTCCTCTAGTGGTCTCCCATTTTATATTAAAGCTCTTGATTCATTCTGAATGATTTTCTTCAGGGTAGGTAATATGAAGTGTATTTTTTTTATTCCATATATCAGGTTTTTTTTTTTTTTTTTTCCCAGCGCCATGTATTGAAGAAGCTATCTTTTAGTCCAATGAATATTTTGACTCTTTTTTCAAAAATTAGATGTCTGTGGCAGTGTGGTTTTCTCAGTCTTCTATTCTGTTCCCTTGGCCTGCATGTCTGCTCGTGTGGCAGAACCATGCTGCCTTGACGCCATGGCTCTGTAGTATGAGTTGAGATCAGGTGTTATGATATTTCTAGAACTGCTCTTTCGGCTTAGGATTGCTCTTGCTGTTCAGGGTCTTTCGTGTTTCCGTATGCACTTTACCATTGCTTATCCTGGTTCTGTAAAGAACATCATCAGAATTTTGGTGGCGATTACAATGAATCCATGGGATGGCTTTTGGTAATACTGACATCCTCACTGCATTAATTCTGCCAAACTATGAGCATCAGAGATGTCCCCAACCCCTAATGTCCCCCTCTGTATCTTCAAGTTTCCATTGAGCCTGTTTCTGACCTCTTTTAGTTTTAGGAAGTCCCCACCCCATGGCTAACTGAGTGAGATTTTCGGGTCAAGTTTCTTCCTACTGTATAGGGAGGCTGCTACATTTAATGCTCATGTTGTGTTCTGCTTTGTTGATGAGAATGTTTTTCAGCTCTAAAAGTTTTCCAGCAGTGTCTTCATGGCCATTTAAGTACAGGATTGAGTCGAATGGTTTGGATCCTTCCTTTTCTATTTGTAACTCTTCTATTTATTTTCTTCAACTTACTGACTTATGTAAGATTTTGAGGACTGCACTCAATAAGTTTCGACATATAACACAAGCAATGGGTTTCAACAAATGTCTGAATATTACTTACTGTTCTCCCAGGGATTCCTACCCCTGGTGGGCCTGTGTCCCCGGGGGAACCGTGGATCCCGGGCAGCCCTCTTTCACCCTGTGAAACCGAATGCTCTAATTAATTTGAGGCACAAGACAGGTGCATTTCTTATTTTTTCTTAACTATTAACTCTTTTAAAATTAGCTTTGAAATTCATATACCTTTGGCCCACGGGGACCAGGTACTCCTGGATTTCCATCTAATCCCTAAAAGAAAAAAAAAAAAGCAAGATGACTACATTTCTTTTTCTAAATAATTAAAAATTTAGAAATCATAATTCAAAACCATGATTCATTCACTAGCCTTCAATTTTCTTGAACAAACCTCTTATTAAACATAGAGGGACTATTTTTTTTACAAGGTTATAGATTTTGAATAATTAGCTGAAATTATAAGAGGTTTTATCTGTGAAATTAAACACCTCATCTTCAGAATCATCACCATTAGTTGTTGATAGAATGGAAGAAAGATGGTTGGGAAAATGGGCAAATCAGATGAGTATATTGCCTTTCAGGTTTTCAGGTGATGCAGTGTCCAGTGTCCTGGGCAGAGCGTGGATCACTCACACTCTCTATGAGTAATGGATGGTCTGTGGTTAGGGCTTAAACCTCTGGGAAGGTGGTATGGAGCATTTGTTCTATAGATTGCTCAGAAATCAGCACACAAAGTCTTGACACCTTTGAAACATCTCAGATGATATATAAAATGTTGTGTCCTTCCTTATCCTCTGCCCCAGCCACCTCTCAGCTTACAGGAAACATTCAAAATGTTTTATCTTTCTGTGCTAAGGTGTAAGACAAACTGGGGGCCCAGAATTAGCAGTGAATGAATGCTCAGGGGCGCTCCTAGTAACGGGGCAGTACTTACCGGTTTCCCTGGCAGACTTTTCCCTGGAGGCCCAGCATCTCCCTTCGGACCTGGAAGTCCAGGAGGACCTAACCTTCCACCTGGATCTCCCTGTGGGAAACACGACACAATTCTTTCTTTTTCTGTTGAAGTTCATATTGGGAAGTTGGGAGACAGTAGTTTCCACTGCTTTATGCTGTCGTAGCCAATCAAAGTTCTTCCTATGTTTCATTCTAAATTCAGCCCCTCCGATGCGTTTACCAATGCCTGGTTCACTCTGGGCACTCTACTTGATATCTTAGACACATTCTAGGTTCTGACGTGAGTTCTGCTACACAAAGTTTAGCAGTACTAGGAAACACTGACTTACACGTAAACACAGGAACAAAAAGAGTGTTTATTCATGAAGATTTTTGAGATGATCAAAATGCCTTATTATTTCCTGAGAGTGTGCAATATTAATATGCACATGACATATCAAGAAACAGGTAGTAAAAGACTACGATGCTTCTGAGAGTCCACAGCTTGACCTCAGCCTTAATATCTCCAATTCTAGGTTAGCTCATTTTTCTCATCTGAAGTTTCTGTGCTCCATCACTGCAGTCGTGCCTGACATCAGGGACACCATGACACAGTTTGTATGAATATCTGTCTCTGTACTGATGCATCCTGGGATACTCAAGCCTTGCAATCTTTTGCTTCTTCCATGACATTAGAATCTTTGTCTTCTTTCTATCTACTAATTTAATATACAAAAATAAAACCGGAGCTCTACCTTTTCTCCCTTAATGCCTTGTTTCCCTGGGATACCATGTTCTCCTGGCAATCCCTAGAAAATACAAAATGAAAGAAAACAAGCAGTTAGAACATCTCTAAATGTAATAGCCATTTACCTTTGTAAGAAAATTGGATTTTAACATCTATATTCAAGGTAATGTTGATTTTAGCCTTAGGGGAAGTGTTGTTCGGAGATATGTTTGGCTTGTTGTCTCAAGTGAAGTCAACAGCCATAATGGGAAACAGAAAAGGGGAATTGAAAATGTCCACCTATATAGTTACTAAGAAGGGAGTGGGATGGTTGGGAGTAAGCACTAGAGTCCAACTAAAAATGTCAAAATATTTTTATTATGCTTTTGCACAGGGGCTCTTTTCCTGTTGATTATATTCTCTTTTTTTCCCCTTGGTACTGACAGCTCAGTCTAACCAGAGTATTTCATGTGTTATTAACATTCTCTCTCTCTCTCTCTCTCTCTCTCTCTCTCTCTTGATGGTGTCTTTCCACATGGTGTCCCTGAAGTGGTCCAATACTGGCTTGCAGGAGTGTGGTGATTTGAATATGCTTGGTCCAGGGAGTGGTGCTGTAGGAGGTGGGGCCTTGTTAGAGGAAGTGTGTCACTTTGGGCATGGGCTTTCAGACCCTCCTCCTAGCTGTCTAGAAGACAGTTGGATCAAGAGGCAGAACTCTCAGCTCCTGCTTTAGGACCATGTCTTCCTGAATGCTGCCATGCTTCCTGCCATGATGATAATGGACTTAACCTCTGACACTGTAAGTCAGCCCCAATGAAATATTGTCCCAATATAAGCGTTGTCTTGGTCATGGTATCTGTTCACAGGAGTAAAACCCTAACTAAGAGAAGGAGGGATAAAAAACATTTCCTATGGGTCAGGTGTTCAGATTAGCAAGCCCACTATGAGGGTCAACCAGTAGCCACCAGGAGGCTCAGGCAGTAAGCTTGAGAGCAAGGAAAAAAAGTCATAGTACCTCTCCCAAGATAGTGGAAAGAGGGCAGATCTTAAGTCTGCGCAACTAGAATCCTAGTCATGGGCAGAGAGTCACTGAGAGCTGTAACCAGGAATTTTATCCATTTTCATCTATTATTTGATTGTTAGCTCTCAGTTCCCATGAGGGAGGCTAGGAGATTATCCAAGGGGTAAAAAAATGGGGAGAGAGAGAGACAGAGAGAGAGAGAGAGAGAGAGAGAGAGAGAGAGAGAGAGAACTTATCATATAGCATGATAATGAATATTTGAATTTAAGAGTATGAACATAATTTGGAAACATTTGCTGTCTTTTTTGGTTTCCTCTTATTTCTTTGGATAATCGTGGTTTCTGCAGAAAGTTATCTTGGATTTCAAAGATTGGTTTATTCAAATCTACTTCAATGGACTCCCCGGTAGCCCCTGTCATTAGAGGTGATCAATTGGGTAGTGGTGTTGTCCTATGGTTTTGGGGAAATGTAGCATAATCAGCTCATTAACTGACATCAATTTTATTTCAAAATAGTGATGATACAATACATACAACATCTCCTGGTGGTCCTCTGGGCCCCATGGAACCTGCAGGTCCTTGATGACCCTAAAATAGAAGATGGTATAAAGTTTAAGTTTTCAAAACTAGATTGTATTTGAATATTGGTGAAATACAGCATGACTTTCATTGGGAAGAGGGACTTTTAGCTCAGAGCTTATAGTTCTGAGATGTTTCCTTAATGGGTCTGTTTTACCAGCAGGTGATAATGGGGTAACCAGCCCAGGGCACCGACTTGGATCATTCCACTCAAGTCTCTCCCACACGTCCCCCAACTGCTTGATCTTGAGACACTCCTGTAGAATTTCCCCTGGGAAACTCAAGCATCACAGGGATGCATAATTTTGGTGAAGAGATAGATCTTAAATCCTCTTCCTGTTAGGAATGTGGCACAGGGTCGTAGATTTAACTGACATTGTTTACTCTTAAAGCTTTTATGGATGCTATTGTGAATTTGCTCTGAAAATGAATTTTAAAATCCCATTGTACACCAAAAGGCCTAGCTTCTATGTTTGTAATAATTGTGGCCAGCGGGTGGGGGTCACCATGGAAACGAGATAAAGTTCCCGAGAACATCTTGATGAGAGTGAGCGGCACCGCAAAGCTGTTTTGAATGCAGGATGGCTGTGATTCTCGCATTATTTCCAAAGTTTATTTGTGAAGTCCATACCTTTAGCCCTGGGCTTCCTATTACACCGGGAGGACCAGGATCTCCAGGTTCCCCCTAAATGCATGAGTGGAAAGGAAAGTTAAATGTTACTATTATTTTTACCATCTCGTTAAGGTTGCAACTGTGAGTGGGAAAAAAAATGCCAGATTACCTTTATTCCCTGTGGTCCTAATAGGCCAGGTTCTCCCTGTAAATAAAACAATCACCATATGGTTCATTCCTGAATCCAGATGGGGTCAGACATCTTGATCTTTTAATTGACTTTTTACCAGTTAACACATAACAAATGGGGACATTATGGAAGCAATGCAATCAAACAGGGCTCACCCTAAAACATTCAGAATCCTTGTTGCTAGTAAGTAACAGAACCCCTCATTTCATTTCTTCATGTGGTACCACGACACATCAGCAAAGCTTCATTCACCACCAAATTATCACCAACCTCAGATATGAGTCAGGATAGAATAGGCTGATAGAATATATATATTCTGATAGTATATATATATATATATATATATATATATATATATATACACATATATATATGTGTGTGTGTGTGTGTGTGTATATACACACACACATTGTATAGTATATATGTTTTATATATACTACATAGTATAATATATTCTATAATACCTGCATATATTATATATTATACCTATTATAATATATTATAATATTGAATAAAGAAGAATAAAGAGATGTGTACTGGTGATTCTACTCCCAGGTGCTTAACAAAAACAATAAAAAAAGAGATTATATGAAATAGCAAGATATTTTTTTATTTTCCATGGCTTTTTGAAAATCCAATTCGTGTCATAACAAATTTTTTGAAAACCTGTATTGCCTGTTTTGTAGTTTACATATTCTTACTTGATAACTTTTATGACATTGAGGCCTACCCACTGATAGCCATAGGTATGATAACCAAAATTAGCCTTTGGACCAGGTAACTCCCTGGAATGCTGGGAGTTGTAGTTCTTGGAAAATAACAAAACCTCATGGGAAGGTATGGTACTCTATGAGTTCTGCCTTGAAAACATTGGGGCCACTCAGCTGGGAAATTCCAGGGAGTAGTCATGATTAAAGTCCATCTCTTGGTTAGTATTTAATATTTAATAGAGCTTGCTTAAAATATTGACCAAAATAGTGGCATTCCCACCTTACTCCCATGCAGTCTGAGGAATAACATAGGCTAAAGACTCAAGAGAGCAAAGGCAGTAATTGCTGAGCCTGAAGACCTGAATTTACTCCTCAGGCCCATAAGGCAGAAGGAGAGAACAGGCTCCCACAAGCTGTTCTCTGACCATCACAGACATACCAAGATATGTTCTCAATGTGGAATATGAATACCGCTCCTCCCCACTAATAAATGCATTTGTATAAAAATACAAATACAAAAGAAAGCCAGTAAAACCCAAATCAGATGTTCAAATGTTATCACATGGAAGCACCTCTCACGGATTAAAAATAAGAGTTAAAAAAAAACACAGAAGAAAGTACAATTTTCAGGAAACTTACTTTATCAAATATATTAGGCGCCAGACAACAAAATGGAGAGAAAAATCAATGAAACAGAAAACCCAAGACAGTGATAAACACCTACTTACTCTATCTCCCTTTTCACCTTTTGTTAAAGGCTCCCCCTAGGAAAATGGGCAGAAAACAGAATCAATTATAAACACTTAGGAATCAACTCAGACAGGGGCAAGTGAGAATTAATTTACAGATTCCTCTCAGGGTCCCAAATGAACACGGAGCTAAGCACTTTAATACTATGCTGAGGCTCCCAACAGCAGTCAGATTGAAATGCCGCCCAAGGCTAAAGCTTCTGATTGTGAAATGGAGATGAATACACTCTTCTGAAAGTGGAGGAAAAATGGGTGTGGGTAACCATCAAATAGCAGGTATGCACTCGAATTCCCCACCTGGGTGAATTGTGCATTTCAACACACAGAAGCATTATTTTATGGATACTCATTAAAATGTCCATTGTGATCTAATGAAAATGACACAAAGAGGTTGATTACTGGATAAACAGTACACGTGGGTGGAACTGATGTTGGTTGTTCTTGGGGTTAGGGATGAAGTTCACTGGGAAGATCGATTTGAGGAATAAGCTCCACTGACTGGTACTCTCCCAATCGTCACCATGTTACCAACCTTCATGTCTTACACACACACACACACACACACACACACACACACCACACACAAGCTCCCATAGACACACACACTGTAGTTAACCTCAGGTGTCAATGAGAATTTGCTCTTAGTATAGCCATATACAGTTGAGGAAACTGTATAAGTAGGATGATTTACATAAAACCTGGGCAGCCCGATTTTAAGGTCGGTCTTTCTTTGTTTCCATCCGCCTGCTTTGATTTTAAAATGAGATTCATTTATTATTGGAATTGAGCGAATGGCCAATATGACGGACACTATAAACTTTAAAGAGTTCTTTCATGTATGAAAATCAAGAGAAATGTAAGAACCCTGGTTACGGGACTGCTGTTCTCTTGGATACCCCACTCAGGGCAGGGCCAGGGAGTGATTATTGAAAGTCTGTCTTTGAGATGCCCATGTTCTATGTGCTAGGCATGATGCACTGTGGGTCACCGTCTACATCCTCTGGCTGCTTTGTAATTTTATTGGAATGAGTACCTAACGCTAGCGGTGACCTGTGATCAGAGATGACAGGAGCTGCCTGCAAGTGAGAGGTGGTGAGAGGCTCCCTCGTGATTCTTCTGTCCATCTCACTTCCGTCCGTCTCACTTCCGCTTCAGTGGTGACGGAGGTTGCGTGTGTCCAAGGATGAGGCTATGGGATTCAAATCGGCTTGATGGCTGACTGTGTAGGGATTCGAACACCCATCTCTTCCTAGTGAACTGAGCTGCGTCTATAGAGCGAGTGAGGGCTAACTTTCCCTGCGCTAAGCCACATATCTGTTTCTTGGTGTGACTGTACAAACTGTTATCCACCTAATGGGATTTCATCTTTTGTTATGGGCTAATTTTTACACATTAGATCGGGGCCTTGTCTATATTCTGACTTTTCAGATTTTGGTTCTAGAATTATGCAGAGGATTAACTGTTAAGGTTGGAGGCACTCGCGGTGGGCTGCGCTGTCTCTGCCTCTGCTTGCTTTCGGGTCTTAATAGTCTTGTCAGAGTCACAGCATGCTAGAAATCCACGTTCAATCCCCCTCTCCTTGGGAATTAACACGGGGTAATGCTTTAAGGAGGAGCTGTGTCCTCAGGCCTCTCCTTTTGCTTTTTAGTTTTGAGATAAGATTTAATTAAGTTGCCAAGCTTGGGCTTGAGCTCACTCTGTATCCCAAGCTGTTCAAACTGTGTGATCCTCCAGCCTGATCCCCAGAAGGTCTACACCTTCAGGCCTGGTTCAAAATCTACACAGACTGATATACAGTTGTAGGATTCTGGTTAAGCACAGGCTTGTTATTTAGTCTCCTCTCCCCTGAATACTACCTGGGGTAGCCATTTTAAGTTTCAGAGTTCCCCTTTCCTTACCTATTACATTTTGTGTATTGCTGTTTTGCCCGTATGTGTGCCTGTGCGCACCATATGTTTGTATGGTGCCCATGGTGATCATAATATGACATCAGATCCCCTGGAGCTGGAGTTACAGATGGTTGTAAACCACTCTCTGGGTGCTGGGAATTGAACCTGAGTCCTTGGGAAGACTAGGCATTG